>JBBPTS010000551.1:0-14247 GCA_038094235.1 Fistulinella staudtii
CGACTGATATAAGCCAAGTCACGTGACTAACCCCGTGACACATCACATGATGAAGATCACATGATCTAGACGAGAACGAATCCTTCGCGACAAAGTGTCGCACCCTTGGGCACCATTAGCCCGTTTCTTCCTTCCTTATACATGGGGCACTGCCCTTTAATCTCCGCCTTGTGCAACTGGCACTGGCATCAGACGCAACGACATACACGACTATTTAATTTCCGTTTACTTCTCTTCCATTATAGAAGGCACTGCCTTTATAGGTTCCGAAGACCCTTGATACACGATGTATCCTCATGACTACTTATCGCCCAATGGCACATTATGCTCATATGGTACGACTCTTAGAAATACGCTTATGGAAATTATGCCACAAACATGTACATACATTCTTTGAATATATAAACCAGGTTGCTTTGCTGAGGACGACTCCTCAGTCGAAGTAACTTGGCGGTGCAGACTCCAGAAAGCCCCTGAGCCCTTCACTCAGTTTATTCTCTAAAAGTCCTTAGTGGCTTTTTCGTTTCAGGTACTCCATCTCCAGGAGGAGAATTGGTCCTTGTAACTCCTCGTAGAAGTTGGGGGCAGGAAGGTTTCAGCACTGTCTTCGTTGCGCTTGTTCGACAAGGTCGTCAATGGTTTGGATAAAGAGGTTGGCCTCTCGTTTGAACCTGACATAGGTCTCTTCTACTTCCGGGTCAAGGCGCAGCTCTTCTGAGGCAAAGAGATCTAAGGGGGGAGTGGAGGAGATGGAAAAGTGCGATGAGGGCACTAGTCCTGTTAGCATATGCAAGATAGGTGCTTCTGATGGACATTACTTCTTTAACAGTCCTATGGCTGCATCTTCAGGAGTAGGCTTCTTCAGTAAGGATTTTTTTATTGATAGTGAAGCGAGTAGTTAGAGTAAAGTGAAATGGAAAAGCCAACTAATGACTTTTAAAGTATGGGAGAGGTACTGAGTAGAGGGCTCAGGGTTGACTTTAGAGGTCTGCACCACCAAGTTACTCTAACTGAGGGATTGTCCTCAGCAGAGCAGTCTGGTATATATATTCATGGGTCTTGTTTGTACATGTGTGGCATAACTACCATAAGTGTAATTCTAAATATCATATCATATAAGCATAATGTGCTATTGGGCAATAAGTAGGGCATGAGGATGCTTTGTGTATCAAGGGTCTTTGGAACCAATAAAGACAGTGCCTTCTGAAATGGAAGAGAAGTGGCAGGAATTAAATACTCATGGGGTGTAACTTCTGATGCCCAGCTCTGTGGTAAGGGTGGAGATTAAAGAGCAGTGCCCTATGGATAAGGAAAGTGAGAATGGGCTAATGGTGCCCAAGGGTGCAACACTTGTTGCGAAGGATTTGGTCTCTTTTAGATCATGTGATCTTTATCGTCATGTGATGTGTCACAGGGTTAGTCATGTGACCTGGCTTATATCAGTTGAAAGCGAAGAAAAATGTCTAAGTCCAGGGGACTTTATTGGATTCGTAACAAAGATGAGCACAAAGATCTTTCATAACTTGCATAGCAAATTGTGGTCCTTGGTCCGAGACGATGGATCTAGGGATCCTGTGATTTGTCCAGACTCTAGTGAGGTATAGTTTGGCAGTTTCCAGTACTGTGATGTTCTTTATACAGGGAATGAACTCCACTTCTTTAGAGAACCTGTCTACTACCACAAGAATGGAATTGTATAGTGACGAAATTGTAAGATCAGTGATGAAGTCGGCTGATATGTCTTCCCATGGCATGTGTGCAAATTCTAGTGGTTGGAGCTTGCTGGCTGGTGGCTTATTCCCTGTCTTCATTTTCTGACACATATAACATCTAGCCACGTAATCTTTGATTTGAGCTGTCATGCCAGGCCAATAGTAATGTCTCTTGATAAGCTCTATCATCTTCTTGTTCCCAGGGTGTCCTGCTACTGGGGTATCATGATGGAATGTGATGAGGTCCATCTATTCTTCTGTGGTGACAAATATCTTTTCATCCTTCAAAAAGAGCTCTTCTTCTGATAACTGTAACAATCGCTATCGTTAGCACTTACACGCAACGGCGCACTCCGAAGAAGATTAGATCTCGACGATCTTATCTTATCTTATCTTATCTCGGCATTTCCCGGTATCTTATCAGATATCGCGCATCTGTGGGAAAGATCTTATCTGAAGGGACTTAGGACTCTTTCCCTTTCTCTCGGACTTAACTCTTTTCTCTCGCACTCGCTGACATATGGCAGATCCGATCTAAGATACAGATCTCATCTAACCATATCGGTCAGCACTGCCCAATTATGTTCTCACACTTATTTCTGCTCTCTTCCATTCTATGCCTCATGTCACACATGCCTTATTAATCTCTGCTTTCTATTTCTGTTATCTTGGCTATGCTTTCTGATGAACTCTTCTGATGTATCTATCGCTTCTCACGCACAGCCCAGATAAGCAGTGCCTCGATTAGGATAGTTACACAGCCATGTACAGCCTTGTAGTATGAATATATAAACCCAAGGAACTTGGCTGGTAACCCCAGTCTTGTTCACTTTGGAACTTTGGCCTAACAAGCGGATAAGCAGCCAAGTAACTCACTCGGTCCCAGTCTGGTCCCTGGATAACAAAGGACGCTTCCCCTTTTGATGCTGGGCGTCCCTCTTGTTTCCACATCAAGGTTCCACACACGCAGAAGTCATCAGTGTTAGGTTCACTTCAATAACTGCCCTCTGTTTTCTTTTATTTTTTGTACTTCTGATTCTTTAAAGGTGAGTGAATGGTTTTGGATTCTATCCTTCATATTATCCTCATCATCTTCAATCCTAATCATTTGGACCTTATCTGGGGTGATCAGGGTTACTCCCTGATTATCTTCTTCTACTCTGATCATGTAATGATCATTATCGTTATCACTTTGGCACAAACAGTGCACGAAAGAAGAGAGATTAGATTTCGACAATCTTATCTTATCACAGCAATCTGCAACATCTTATTGCATGTTTACAAGTCCTGATCTTATCAGCGACACTTAGAAGAATCCTCGAAGGATAGAAGGGAGATCGCACTATCTCCACCACCAGAAGAGAGATCTGAGATCTCTAGAAGAGAAGATCCCATCGTGGCTAGATCTTAGATGAAGAAGATCAGATCATAGATTGATCCTAGGACTTAGAAGTGGCACATGAGGTTGCCATGAGGTTAGATAGAAGGTAGAGTCTTTATTTCCATTTGATGGACATGAGGGGAACGCATGTTCCCTTATCAGAAGGACACTGATGTGGCCCAGGATAGCCACAATGGTACAATACAGTATTTACTATATGAGGCCATACACTGCCTCATCAGAAGATGTATATAAGAAGTAGAGACTGAGCTATGGAAGCTCTAGTCTTGCTTACTTGGATCTTATGGTCTATGGCCTCTATTGTCCAGTCAGACTCCTGGCAGTAGCTAAGTGGAGTTACTTACTCAACCTCTCCCCTCTTCACTCAGTGCACAAATCCTGTCATCGACCACTTGCCCTTTGCCCTATAAGAAGATAGGGTTGACAAGGTTACGAAGTATGAAGAGACCCTTGAAGGTGATCCTTATCACACCTCTGAAGTCACAGATAAGATCTCTATCTTATCTCCTCCTTTTATAGTGGAGGAAGGTCAACCATTTCAGATCATGTGGTCAGGTCTCCTTGAAAGCACATCTGCTTTCACCATCTGGGTTCCTGGTTTGTGTACTCAGCTATAGTTGAATCTGGAAAGGTACTGTGACCATTGTGCCTGTCTTCTGTTCAGATTTTGTTTTTCCATAAACCATTGTAGATTGGCATGGTCATTCTGTAACAAACGCTATCGTTACTACTTACGCGCAATGGCGCACGAAGAGGAAGATTAGATTTCGACAATCTTATCTTATCACGGCAATCAGCGACATCTTATCGCTCGAAAGCAAGTGCTGATCTTATCAGCAAACACTTAAGAGAATCCTCGAAGGATAGAAGGGAGATCGCATTATCTCCACCACCAGAAGAGAGATCTGAGATCTCTGAGAGAAGATCGGATCATAGAATGATCCTAGGACTTAGAAGCGGCACATGAGGATGCCATGAGGATAGATAGAAGGCGGAGCCTTCTCTTCCATTTGAAGGACATGAGGGTAACACATGTTCCCTTATCAGAAGGACACTGACGTGGCCTCAGAATAGCCACAGTCGTACGATACAGTATTTACCATATGAGGCCATACACTGCCTCATTAGAAGATGTATATAAAGTACGAGGGCTAGCAGTAGAAGCCCTCAGTCTTGCTTACTTGGATCTTACGGTCTACAGCCCCTACCATCCAGTCAATACTCCATTGGTGCACATCCCCTGTCATCAGTGCTAGTAGCCCTTTGCCCTTACTAGAAGAGAGGGTTGACAAGGTCACGATAGAACCAGATAAGATCCCCATCTTATCACTTCACTTTGATAGTGGAGAAAGCTCAACCGCTTCACATTCCAGATTTTGAACTTGTACTTGGCTCCTTCTAGATGGTGACACCATTCTTCTAGAGTGCATATGACACTTAGCATCTGAAATGGAAAAGAACAACAAATAGAGGAAAGACTGAGTAACTGCCTTAGAGAGTTGTCCTTTGTATGAGGAAACAACCAAGACAATCAAACTAAGGGACATTCCCCAGTTTGTTGCTTGGTATATATATTCATAGGATCATGTTTGTACATGTGTATGTAAATACCATAAGCATATTTCTAGGAATCGTACCATAAGAGCATAATGTGCTATTGGGCAATAAGTAAGGCATAGCGATGCATCATATATCAAGGGTCTTCGGAACCAATAAGGCAGTGCCTTTTGTAATGGAAGAAGAAGAGACAGAAATTAAATACTCATGTAAGACGTTACTTCTGATGTTGGTGCCAATTGCACTAGATGGAGATTAAAGGGCAGTGCCCCACATATAAGGAAAGTAGAAACAGGCTAATGGTGCCCAAGGGTGCGACACTTTGTCACGAAAGGATTGTCTCATCTAGATCATGTGATCTTCATTGTCATGTGATGTGACACGAGGTTAGTCACATGACCTGGCTTATATCAGTTGAAAGCGAAGAAAAATGTCTAAGTCTCTGGGACTTTTATGGGTTCATAACAAAAAGCGTCTGAGTCTCTGGGACTTTTATGGGTTCGTAACACCATCCCCTTCTCATGGTCTTCAAGTTCCAATGAAGACCCTATTGGGTGGCTGGGTGGGCGAAGAAGGTGACAGCACAAACAAATAAGGTTTTGTAAGGGTTTTCTAAGCCGAAGTTCTCGTAAAACGACTCGTGTAGGTGGAGCTTGGGGTTTTTCTCATGGAATTCTGCTAATGCCTCTTTGGCATGGGTGAGGTTCTTCTTGGGTTCCCAAGTGCGGTCGTATTCCAAGTATCTGTGCCAGTGTACCAGATATTCCTATCTGTTCCGTCATTTGCGAGCGTCGACAATGAAGTCAACTTTGTATTCTTCATCCCGGTCCTCGGTCACTAGGACTGGCCCTGGTTTCTGCACAGGTTGGCCGTCAAGGCATTCCTTATATGGTTTAATCCGTGATATGTTTACCACTGGATGTATTTTTATCTGTGAAGGAAGGAGTAGTTTAACAGCATTCCGGCCGATAATCTGTATGATTTGGAAGGGGCCTAGCCACTTCTCTGAAAGCTTCTGAGATTCCCGCATCAAGCAGAGATTATCCGTTGCAAGCAGCACCTGATCACCAAGTTGGTATTCCGGGGCATCAGATCGGTGTTTGTCGGCTTGTTTTTTCATTGCCTCTTGGGCTTTTTCTAAGTTTGCGGATGTTTCTGTGAGGGTCTGCTCAATCTTCTGAGCTAGTTCATCTGCCACTGGGGCTTTAGAAGTGCCGGGTTCTATTCCCATCCGTGGTGGGTAAGTTTGTGTGACTTCAAAGGGGGTTTTTTGTGAAGAAGCTTGCTTCTTTGAGTTATAGGAAAATTGAGCAATTGGGAGCCATTCACTCCAGTTGTTCTAATGGTCGCAGATGAACAACCGGAGGTATTGCTGTAGGTCCCTGATGATTTGCTCCATCTGCCTGTCTATTTGCGGGTGTGAGGCCATTGATAGGCGAGGTTTTATTCTGAGGCATGTGCACAGATCCTTCATGACTTGTGCGGCAAATTGTGGACTGCAATCTGACACAATGCTTCAGGGTAATCCGTGATTTGTCCAAACACGCTCTAGATAGAGCTTCGCAGTTTCAAATGCACTGATGCTTTTGTGACAGGGAACGAATTCCACTTCTTTGGAGAAATGGTCCATGATGGCGAGAACTGCGTTGTATCCATGGGAAAGGGGTAGGTCTGTGAGAAAGTCGGCAGAGATGTCTTCCCATGGCATATTCGGCAATTCCAGTGGTTGTAACTTGCCAGCTGGAGCTGTGTTTCCTGTCTTCATTTTTTGACAAGTGTGGCATCAAGCCACATAGTCTTTTATGTCTTTGGTCATTCCTGGCCAATAGTAATGAGTCTGGATGAGGCTCATTGTCTTTTCCACTCCTGGATGTCCTGCCACTAGTGTATCATGGTGAGCAGTCATTACTGTCATGCGGACCTTTTCCAGTGTGAAGACTTTGCCTTCCTTCCTAAAAACTCCATCGTCTGAGAGCTCAGCTCCCTGGTTTTCTATTTGGTTGACCTCCAATTCCTGAAGTTGTAGCGTTTCTGATCAGATCTGGTCTAGGATTCTGTCCCCATCATCTTCGATGTGTGTCAAACGGATCTTATCCAGGGTGATGAGTTGAATGCCTTTATTATCATTCTCAACTCCTTCTGCATGATCACTTCTTCTAGAAAGTGCATCCACTGCGGCCGTCGCTGTTCCTGGTTTATGGACCCAGACGTAATTGAAGCGGGATAAATACTGGCTCCATCGGGCCTGTCATCTGTTGAGATCTTCTTTTTGCATGAACCACTGGAGATTTGTGTGGTTATTCCAGATCTTGAACTGGAAGCATGCTCCTTCTAGGTAGTGTCACTATTTCTCAAGTGCTCTTATTACACTGAGCATTTCTTTATCGAACACCAGGGAGTTCCTTTCGGTGTCATTAAGGGCGTGAGAGAAGAATGCGACAGGATGCCAACGATCTTCCTTTTTCGTTTCCAGGATTGCCCCTGTGGCAAAATCCAATGTGTCCATCTGTAATCTATACTCCGTTTCATCATCTGGAAATGCTAGGATAGGTGCCATGGAAAACGCATCTTTGAGCCTGTCAAAGGCCCCTTGTTCTTCTGACTGCCACTGAAAGGGCAAGTCTTTTTTTGTAAGGTGGGTTAGAGGTTTCGCGATGGATGCATAGTTTTTGATGAATCAGTGGTAGAAGTTGGCGAGACTGAGGAAGCTTCTTACGTCATGGAGGTTCCTTGGCTTTGGCCACTTTTGGATCGCTTCCACCTTTTCTTCATCCATTTTGATCCCATCTTTTCCCACTGTCATTCCAAGGAATTCTACTTCATCCACGGAGAATGTACATTTTTCTGGTTTAGCGAAGAGGTCGTTTTCTTCTAACCTCTTTAGGACTTCTTTCACAATCCGGTCATGCTCCTCTTGGGAGTCCGTTTTTGTGAATATTAGGAGGTCGTCGATATATACAATCACCACATCTTCTAGGTCCGCAAAGGTTTCGTTCATCATTGCTTGGAAGGTGGAGGGGGAGTTGCAGAGGCCAAAGTACATTACTAAAGGTTCGAAGGCTCCTCTGAAACAAACGAATGCAGCCTTCCATTCATCTCCTTCTTTGATGCAAACATTGTTGTAACCCCATCTGAGGTCAATCTTTGTGAACTTCTTTGCTCCTTTGAGCTTATCTACAAGTTGGGAAATGAGGGGTAATGGATAGTTGTTATGAACCGTATGTTCATTTAGATAGCAGTAGTCCTGTACTATGCGTTTTCGTCCATCCTTCTTTGGGACGAAGAAGACTGGCGAGGTTTGGGGGGATTTTGAGGGGCAAATATACCCCTTTCATAATTGTTCGTCTATGAACGCTGAGACTTCTTCTTGTTCTTTGGGTCCCAAGAGGATCAGTTTCCCTTTCTTTGGTATAAAGGTTTCTTTGATATTGATTGCATGATCCCAGGGTTTTCTTATTGGCATTCTTTCAGAGTCCTTCTCCTCAAACACCTTTAACCACTTATGGAAGCATGCCGGCACCAGTTGTGTGGGAGACTTCTTTTCTTCTTTAGGCTTTTCTATCGCTGCCCTTATATGGTATGCTGACCAGACGTTGTCTTGTTCTTCTTTATCGCACATTGCTAAGAACTTGCTTTGATCCTGGAGCATGTGACAAGAGCAAGGACAGCATGTGAATTTTAGTTGCCCGGACCTCCAGTCGATTTCCGGGTTGTGTTTTCTTAGCCAATTATACCCTATTACCAGGGGAAATGTGGCAATATCAGTAACTTCTGCCTCTATCCTTTCTCGGTGTCCTTGATATGCGATTTAGATAAGGGCTGTGTGGGTTATCTTCCCAGCGGAGTTGTGAGTTCCATCCACATTGATGACAGAGATGGGATGTCATAATCTTCTCATGGGAATGCGATACTTCTCTGCCTATGTTTTGTCAATGAAGGTGATGATAGTGCCACTATTGAGGAGTGCGTCTACCATGCTCCAGTCACGGCTCTTCTGGTCAGGGGTTATTTGTATTTTGAGGGACACTTCATCCTTGATCCTTGCTGACCTTGTAAAGAGTTCTTCCAGAAAGGGTGTCGTTTCTTCCTTTTTATTGCAAGAGGAATCAAGTGTGTGTTTCTGGTCTGCACCGTGCTCATCAAGAGACGCCTCTGACCATATATCGACTGTGTCTGTAAAGTCCAAGGAAGAATATCTATTGTTGGCGAACTGTTTTTCTGGTTTCAGTTCACCTTCCCTTTTCCCTTCTGTTGGAAGGCTCTTCTTACGAAATACTTCTGCATTTAGTCAAAGGTTTTTCCCTTGATTTCATTCCAGGGGTCCGTGACCTGCTGAGTTTCGTCGGCTACCTCCCACTGGGTTGCGCCTTCTTCTTTTGATGCAGTTCTTTCAGGGGCTTTAGACGTCTTTGCACCCCTGGCATTGCAGTTGCCTTTCTGACATTCCTTCTTGTGTTTCCCCTCTAGCCATTTGCATTCAGGGCAGGAAATCTTCGGTTTTGGCAGTCTCTCAGTAGATGCCCCGTCTGTTCACAGTTGAAACATGCCCCTTTGGACAAGTTTGGTTTTAGAGGAGAGGAGGAGGAGGCAGCAGCAGTTCTTTGGTATGGTGTAAATGTTTTCCCCATGTTTTGGCCTGTGTACATCTTGTAGGCCTCGAATACCTTCCCAATTTTTCTTATCTGGGTAAGGGTTGTGGAGATGTATAGGGACCAGGTGTCAGTTCTGAAGAGTTCTTGGCGGATTTCGTTGTTTACTGCCTGTTCTAGTAGGACTACTCTGTGTTCGTCAGACAGGTTGGCCCAGTTGTTGGCAGCCTGCCACTTAGCAAGGAACGTGTCTATGTCGTCCCGTCCTTGCCGGAGTTTGGTGATGTTTACCATGGCCTAATCTCGGTGCAGCATAGGTTTCATCAGTCCTTCAAACTCTATTTCGAACTCAGCCCAGTCTTTGAACGTTGTTCGCCCATTTAGGAGTTTTTCCAACTCTGATTGAGCCCAAGGGCCTCCTTTCTGACCTTTTAGGCACGAGAGTACCACCCTCATTCCTTCCACTAGTTTGACATCATATTCTTGTTCTCCGGTGATTGGATTTATCTTATCTGTCCCGTCGTTATATTTTGCTTTGAACAAGAAGAAGGGGTTTGATCAGAGCCAAGATCTCATCTTGATCCACCATTCATCAAATTTGGCTTTTGACCCATTGTACTCTCCGGGGTCCTTGAATGCTTCTATCTTGCTTCCTCCCACAAGTGGGGTAGTCATGGCTCCTAAGGCCACCAACAGTGCTTGTTGTGTCTGGTCTCATTCTCCCTGCATTTTTCTTAATGCCTGGGCTTGGAGGTTCATCTCCTTGACCATCGCTTGCATCTGGTTCCTGAGAGCTTTGAATTGCTCCTCGTACAACATTTCGAGAAGAGAATTTTTATTAAGGAGGGGGGGGTGGCTATCACTGCTGTGATATATGAGGGATTTCTTTCAATCTCCTACTAACCCAAGGCCTTACTTCTTGGCCTTCTTCAACAGATAAGAAGTGTGGAGTGGGGAGCAAGGGTCTGCTCTTGCTTTAGAGGTGTAGGGGTAAGTTTTTCTTGCCTGCTTCTTTATCGGGCCTTCGTCCATCTGGATTCCTCTCTCTGATCTTTCTTGTTTCTCTCCTAAGGGTCCTACAAGTCTCCCTTCTTTCAACCCTTTCAGAAAGGCAGTTCGATCCCCACTGAACATATCTAGTATCTCCGCAGTACCACAAAGATCCAATCCTTCCTGCTCTGCCTTCTCTACTAGGTACTCGATCTTGAGTAACAGGTAGGGTCCTTGGAGCTCCTCATAGAAGCTGGGGGCTGGAAGGTTGCGGCGCTGTCTTCTCTGCGCCTGCTCGACGAGGTCAGTGATACTTTGGATAAAGAGGCCGGCCTCTTTGTTGAACTTCTGGTGGGAGGCTACTACCTCGGGGTCGAGTGGCGCCGGTTCGTTGGCAAAGAGGTCTGTGGGAGGGGTGGAGGAAATTGAGAAGTGAGAGGAGGGCACTGGTCCTGTTAGTGCATGGTTTCGAAGGATACTTCTGGGGACATTACTTCTTTAAGTGTCCTATTGCAGCTATCTTCAGGGGGGGGGCCTTCAGTGAGGATGTTCTTATCGACGGTGAAGTGGGTAGTTTGATTGTAGTGAAACGGAAAAGAACAACAAATAGAGGAAAGACTAAGTAACTGCCTTAGAGAGTTGTCCTTTATATGAGGAAACAACCAAGACAATCAAACTGAGGGACGTTCCCCAGTTTGTTGCTTGGTATATATATTCATAGGATCATGTTTGTACATGTGTATGTAAATACCATAAGTGTATTTCTAGGAATTGTACCATAAGAGCCTAATGTGCCATTGGACTATAAGTAAGGCATAGCAATACATTATACATCAAGGGTCTTTGGAACCAATAAGGCAGTGCCTTCTGTAATGGAAGAAGAAGAGACGGAAATTAAATACTCATGTAAGACGTTACTTCTGATGTCGGTGCCAATTGCACTAGACAGAGATTAAAGGGCAGTGCCCCACGTATAAGAAAAGTAGAAACGGGCTAATGGTGTCCAAGGGTGCAACACTTTGTCGCGAAAGGATTGTCTCATCTAGATCATGTGATCTTCATCGTCATGTGATGTGTCACGAGGTTAGTCACATGACCTGGCTTATATCAGTCGAAAGCGGAGAAAAACGTCTGAGTCTCTAGGACTTTTATGGATTCGTAACAGCATCTCCTTGTTGAAAACTTGATTGTTTCTTTCTTCTGGTGACATGGAGTGGGAGAGGTAGGCGACTGGGTGAAATGTTCCTTCTTGTTTGACCATCAGTACTGCTCCAGTGGCAAAGTCTGATGTGTCTGTCTCTACTCAATATTCTGCTTCCTGGTTAGGGAAGGTGAGTATTGGTGCTGTGGTGAACATCTTCTTTAGTTCTCCAAAAGCGTTTTCTTCTTTCTCTCTCCAGTGGAAATGGATATCCTTCTTTAGGAGGTTGTTGAGTGGCCTGGTGTATTGCAATATTCCTTTGATAAACCTTCAATAGAAGTTGGCTAGGCTAAGGTATACGCGGTGTTACAAATCTATAAAAGTCCCAGGGACTTAGATGATTTTCTTCGCTTTTGACTGATATAAGCCAAGTCACATGACTAACCACATGACTCATCACATGACGATGAAGATCACATGATCTAGAAGAGATGGAACTCTTCGTGACCAAGTGTCACTCCCTTAGGCACCATTAGCCCATTCCTCTATTTCCTAATATGTGGGGCACTGCCCTTTCATCTCTGTCCTGTACAACTGGCATCAGCATCAGAAGTCACGACATACACGAGTATTTAATCTCCATTCTCCTTCTCTTCCATTATAGAAAGCACTGCCTTACTGGCTTCAAAGACCCTTGATGCATGTGGCATCCTCATGTTTACTTATCGCCCAATGGTGCATTATACTCTTATGGTACGATTCCTAGAAATACGTTTATGGTAGTTATGCCACAACATGTACAAACACACCCTATGAATATATATACCAGGCTGCTTTTCTGAGGACGATTCCTCAGTTAAAGTAGTTTGGTGGTGCAGACCTTTAAAGTCAACACACCCTGAGCTTCATTACTCAGTTCCCCCCCTCTTATTTCAAAGTCACTAGTTGGCTTTTCTGTTTCACATGGACTTGTCATGCTGTTTTGGAGGACAGCCATTCAAGGATCACTTCTATTTTTTTGTTTTCCATTTTGATACTGTCCTTTCTGATGATCATTCCTAGGAAGGGAACTTCTTCTACTCTGAAGGTGCATTTTTCAGGTTTTGCAAAAAGGTTATTTTCTTCTAACCTTTGAAGGACTTCTTCTACGATTTGGTCATGCTCTTCTTGTGTTCCTCCTTTTGTAAAAATGAGGAGGTTGTCTATATATACTACCACCACATTGTCCATATCCACAAAGATTTCATTCATCATAGCTTGGAAGGTAGAGGGCGAGTTCATGAGCCCAAAGTATATGATGAGTGGTTCAAAGGTGCCTTTGAAGCATACAAAGGCTGCCTTCCATTCATCTCCTTCTTTGATTTAGATGTTGTTATAGCCCCACCTTAGGTCGATCTTTGTGAACCTTGTGGCCCCTTGGAGTTTATCCACTAGAGAGGTGATTAGGGGAAGGGGGTAGTTATTTCTCACAGTATGTTCATTGAGGTATTGGTAATCCTGTATCATTCTCTTTCGTCCATCCTTCTTTGGGACAAAGAATACTGGAGATGTCTGGGGTGACTTGGAAGGGCAGATATACCCCTTCCAAAGTTGATCTTCTAAAAAGGCCAACACTTCTTCTTGTTCCATTACCAATAGCTGAAACAAAAACAGAACAAAGGAAGAAAGAACTGAGTAGCGGGCTTGCAAGTCTGTCCTGATTAAGGGAAAACTCCAAGACAACCAAACTGAGGACCATTGTCCCAGTTGGTGTCCCGTATATATATTCATGGGTTTGTATTTGTACATGTGTGTCATAGCTACCATAAACGTATTTTGAGGAATCATACCATAAGAGCATAATTTGCCATTGGGCGATAAGTAAACATGAGGATGCGTCGTGCATCAAGGGTCTTCGGAACCAATAAGGCAGTGCCTTCTGAAATAGAAGTGAAGTCAATGGAGATTAAATAGTCGTGTGTGTTGTAACTTCTGTCATCGGTGCCAGTTGCACAGGACGGAGATTAAAGGGCAGTGCCCCATGTATAAGGGAGGTGGAAACGGGCTAGTGGTGCCCAAGGGTGCGACACTTTGTTGTGAAGGATTCAGTCTCTTCTGGATCGTGTGATCCTTGTCATCATGTGACGTGTCACGGGGTTAGTCACGTGACCTGACTTATGTCAGCGAAAAGCTGGAAAACGTCTAAGTCCACAGGACTTTTATTGGATTCATAACAATAGCGGGATTACTCTTCCCTTCTTTGGTATGAAAGTTTCCTTCAGTTCTATCTTGTGGTCCCATGGTTTTCTAAGAGGCATCCTTTCTGATTTGTATTGTGAGAACACTTTCAGCCATTGGTGGAACCGTTTTGAGATGAGATCTTCTGTTCTTTGTGTGGAAGGTTCTTCCTTCTTTAGAGCTGACCTGATTTTGAAGGCTGCCCAGGTGCTATCCTGTTTCTTTTTTTCATATTGTGCAATCCACGCACTTCTTTCTTGGAGTAGGAGGTATGATCGAGGGCATCTTGTCATTTTTTACTTCTCCCATCTGCCAATTGATTTCAGGGTTGTGGCATTGCAACCAGGTGAAGCCTATAACCAGATCAAACTTACTCAGATCTGTTACATCAGCTGTTACTGTTACAAATCCAATAAAGTCCCCTGGACTTAGATGTTTTTCTTCACTCTAGACTGATATAAGCCAGGTCATGTGACTAACCCCATGATGCATCACATGATGATGAAGATCACATGATCTAGAAGAGACTGAATCCTTTGTGACAAAGTGTCACATCCTTGGGCACCATTAGCCCATTTCCTCTTTCCTTATACAAGGGGCACTGCCCTTTAATCTCTGTCCTGTGCAACTGGCACTGAC
>JBBPTS010000552.1:0-14228 GCA_038094235.1 Fistulinella staudtii
TGTTCTTCTGGAATAAATACTTCTGGAACCGTGAGTACTTCAAATCTATTTGCAAACCGAAGCCCCTCCTTCAGTTTGCTCGGCCTTTTCCCTTCTGGGCCCTTCTCAGGAAATATTCCTGCATCTGATCCATTGACATTCCTTTTAGGTCTGCCACGGAGTCGTTTACTTTGGGGGTTTCATCGGCTACTTCCCATGTCCGAGCCCCCTCTGTCTCCTTCTTTGTGGAAGCCCCTCTAGCGTTCCTTTTCGCCTTTGGGCATTCCCTTTTGTGTTGATTTCCCTCCCAACCACAACTGTCATAGGAGTTCTTCAGCTTCTTACAGTCTCTTGCGAAATGACCTGCTTGGCCACAATTGAAACAGGTTTTGGCGGAGGGTGTGGCGGCGGCTGCGACTGTCGGTCCTTCTCTTGCTTCTCTTCTAGGGGGTTGCACTCCCCGCTTCTTCAGGTTGGCTGCCATTCGGAAAGCTTCTTGATTCTTTCCTATGTCGCGGATCTCTTCGATAGTTTCTTCTATCGTTTCCTTCCTTCTGTTATTATGGAAGAGATCCTTCTTTATAAAGAAGTTGATGTTCTTTTCAAGGATGCGGACTCCATGTCCATCATCGACCTTGGCCTGGATTTGGAGAGATCTCCATTGGGCTAGGAATTCGTCTACGTCCATGTTCCCTTGCTCTAGCCTTTCTAAATCCATGACCGCGGAGTCTTTCTGCAGCATGGGCCTGAACATGCTTTCGACTACTTTGGAGAAGTCTTCCCAGCTCTGGAAGCATGTTCCATGCTTGTTCATCTGGTCAAGTTCTGCTTCGGCCCAGTTACCCGCTTTTCTTCCTTTCATCCTTGATAGGACTGCTACTAATCTTCTTTCTAAGTCGGGCTCTGTTAGCCTCCTTCCGTTGACCAGGATTGGCTGGCCTGAGGCATCCAGAGAGTCCTTCATGAAGGTCTGTTCATTTACATTTATGAACGTCCTTATCTTCGTCCACCACTCGTCGAACTCCTTCGGGCTTCCTTTATATTCCCCAGGGTCGGGGAACACTTCTACTTTGCTGCTTCCTCCTCCCAGTCTTGCCCAAGAAAATGTCTCCAGGAGGTCTCTTGTGCGCTGTTCTGCCACTGTGGCCCTGTCGTTGGCGTCCCTGAGTTGTTGCTCCATTAGTCTTGCCGCATCTATCATAGTGTCCTTGTTGATGCAGTTTTGAATGGATTCGTTTTCTAGGGAGGCGATACGAGTCATGAG
This sequence comes from Fistulinella staudtii, assembly GCA_038094235.1. NCBI lineage: Eukaryota > Fungi > Basidiomycota > Agaricomycetes > Boletales > Boletaceae > Fistulinella > Fistulinella staudtii. The sequence goes on from JBBPTS010000552.1 coordinate 1,244, forward strand.
GTTGTTGAAATCTTCTTGGGAGAGGGTGGCCATTTCTTCTTTTTGTGGCGGGATTCTTTTCTTGTTCTTCTAGTGCAAGCTTGTGAACCTTTATCAAGCGGTGAATGTCTATTTCAAGTACACAGGTTTATGTCTCTTTCTTCTTACTTCCTCACTATCCTGAGGTTGCAATGGGGGCGTAGATACGACTCTCATGTGGGGATGTCTCCTCGTTTCTTCTGAGGGACTGGATTGTAACGTCTCTCCCTTCTTTTGGAGATAACGGCAGAGGAATGGGGTGGGGTTGGAGATCTCGGGAGTAGTACCTCTTCTTCTTCCTGTTTGAGAGTCCTGACTGCGGCTCCTCCTAACAGTTCTTCTATCCTCGCTGTGCCTGCTTCTTCCAAGCCTAGGTGCTGTGCTTCCCTCCCTAGTGCGATTGTCTCTACTACTATGAATGCCGGCTTTATCTCCTCGTAGAAGGTCCCAATTGGTCTCCTGGAATTGTACCTTTCGATGGTGGTGGTGAGGAGGGCGTGTAGGTGATGAAGCAAACCTAACACTGAGGACTTGCTGAGTGCGAGGAGCCTTAACGTGGAGCAAGGGAGAGAGAGAGGGGACTGGGGTATACCGTGTGAGGGCTCTCCCTTATATAGTGAGTGGGGGAATGGACCGAGTGAGCTACCTGGCTGCTTATCTGCTTGTTAGGCGAAAGTTCCAAGGTGAACAAGACTGGGGTTACCAGCCAAGTTCCTTGGATTTATATATGCATACTACAAGGCTGTACATGGCTGTGTAACTACCCTAATCGAGGCACTGCTTATCTGGGCATTGCGTGAGAAGCGATAGGTACATCAGAATGTTCCATCAGAAAGCATAGCCGAGATAACAGGAATAGAAAGCGGGAATTAATAATGCATGTGTAACATGAGGCATGGAATGGAAGGAGCAGAGATAAGTGTGGGAACATAATTGGGCAGTGTTGACCGATATGGTTAGATGGGATCTGTATCTTAGATCAGATCTGCCACGCGTCAACGAGTGCGAAGGGAAAGGGGAAAGAGTCCGAGAAAGAGGAGAAACGTCTAAGTCCCTTCAGATAAGATCCTTCCCGCAATCGTGCGATATCTGATAAGATACCAGAGAGTGCCGAGATAAGATAAGATCATCAATAGGGGTTAAAGCTAACCAAAAGGAGGAGAAATCATAATGGGTGGGGTGTTTCATCTATGCCGGTCTTTGCCATTGCTTCTAAGTCTGAAGCATGAAAGTAATGAGCCATTACAGGTGATTGCCGAAGTGATTGACGTCTTCGATGAATTCGAGGTATCTTGCTTCTTCTTCTTCTGAGTGGTGGAGGGGCGAGGGTGACGGAAAGGAAGGTGATGAGCTTCCTGAAAATATTCCGGACACTACCGAGACTTAGTATGTCTGGAATAAGTGGGGGGGTGCGTTACTGTGTATACGCCGTGGTTCCTTGGTAGTTGGTCAGTTGCGAGGTTCTTTCTCGGCAACAGTCTTCTTACGTTGCGGGTGTGGTCTTGTGCACGGGCAAAGGTGTAGTCTTGTTACAATGTAACCGTCGTACTTCTTATTACTTTCAGAGGAGAGGGATGGCCTATCAAAGGCATAGCGTTGCTTGTGAAAGCGATGGAGAGGAGGTGATTACTATCAGGGGTCCTGCTGGTAGAGCATACTGGTTAGGTGTGAGATCCAAGGTAACAAGACTGGGGTTTAGCCAGTCGAGCTGCCTCAGCTTATATAGGCAAAGATACATGGCTGTGTCTATCCTAATCGAGGCAGAGCTTATCTAGGCTGTGCGTGAGAAGCAATAAGAACATCAGAAAGTCCATCAGAAAGCATAGCCAAGATAAGGGTAATGAAAAGGGCATGTGTTACATGTGTCATAGGAATGGAAGCAAGCGGAGATGAATGTGGGAACATAAAGGGCAGTGCTGACCAATATGGATAGATGAGATCTGTATCTTAGATCAGATCTTCCATTATGTCAGCGAGTGCGTGGGAAAGAGAAAGAGGGAGAGAGAAATGACTAAGTCCATCACAATTGTGTGATATCTGATAAGATACCGGAGATTGCTGAGATAAGATAAGATAGCATGTAGCTTGTCAAAAGCGTAATGGTTTGGGTTGTGCATCTATGCCGGTCCTTGCCATTGCTTCTAAGTCTGAAGCGTGAAAGTAATGGGCCGTTACATGCACCCGCTTAGGAATAAAACCCCGTCTATCAATGGCATCTCATCCACAAATGGACGGACAGACAGCGCATCATATGGGACCTACAACAGTACCTTCGGTTGTTCATCTGTGATCATCAGAACAACTGGAGCGAATGGCTCCCGATCACTCAATTTTCCTATAACTCGAAGAAGCAAGCTTCTTCCCAGAAAACCCCTTTTGAAGTTACGCGAACCTACCCACCACGAATGGGGATAGTGTGACGCGAAGACCTTTCTATCCTTCTAGAGTTGGCTTTCTCTGAAGAACGGCGGATAGCCTGTCAAAGGTGTAGTGTGCTTATTAGGCAGTGAAGGGGGGGGGGAACTGAGTCTGACTGGTAGAGCACGGCCGTAGGCGTGAGATCCAAGTAAGCAAGACTGGTGTTTTACCAGTCGAGCTACCCAGCTATATATATGCAAAGATACATGACTGTGTCTATCCTAATCGAGCGCGGCCTTATCTAGGCTGTTCATGAGAAGCGATAAGTACATCAGAAAGGTCCATCAGAAAGCATAGCCGAGATAGCGGTAATGAAGAAAGCATGTAGTACATGAGGCATAAGAATGGAAGAGAGCAGAGATGAGTGTGAGAACATAATGTGGCAATGCTGACCGATATGGATAGATGAGATCTGTATCTTAGATCAGATCTTCCTTACGTCAGCGAGAGCGTGAGAAAAAGAGAGAGAGAGAGAAAAGCGACTAAGTCCTTTGCCATCGCGCGATTATCTGATAAGATACCGCGGATTGCCGAGATAAGATAAGATAGCTGTCAAAGCTTGAGAGGCTTGGGCTGTGCATCGATGCCGGTTCTTGCCATCACTTCTAGGTCTGAAGCATGAAAGTAACGAGCTGTTACAGATAGAACCCAGAACTTCTAAAGCCCCAGCAGCAGATGATCTAGCTCAGAAAATCGAGCAAACCCTTGCGGAAACATTTGCCAACCTAGAAAAAGCCCAAGAGGCAATGAAAAAATAAGCTGACAAGCATCAATCTGACACCCCCAATTACCAACTTGGCGATCAGGTGTTGCTTGCTACAGACAACCTCCACTTGACGCAGGAATCATGAAAACTCTCTGAGAAATGGCTGGGCCCCTTCCAGATCATTCAGATAATCGGCCAGAATGCCGTTAAACTACTCCTTCCTTCACACATAAAAATACATCTGGTGGTAAATGTATCACAGATCAAACCATATAAGGAATGCCTTGATGGCCAACCTGTTCAGAACCCAGGGCCAGTCCTAGTGACTGAGGACCAGGATGAAGAATATGAGGTTGATTTCATTGTTGACACTTGCAAACAAAGGAACCAATGGGAATACCTGGTGCATTGGCACGGGTACCTGGCAGAAGACCACACTTGGGAACCTGAGAAGAACCTCACCCACACTAAGGAAGCGATAGCAGAATTCCATGAGAAAAATCCCAAGCTCCACCTACGTGAGTCGTTCTACAAAAATTTCAGTCTAGAAAACCCTTACAAAACACTTTTCGTTCGCGCCGTCACTTTCACATCCCTCCCAACCACCCATTAGGGTCTTTGATGGAATCTGAAGACCATGAGAAGGGGATGGTGTTACAAATCCAATAAAGTCTTGATGACTTAGATGAATTTCCCCTTTCACTGACATAAGCCAAGTCACGTGACCGACAACGTGACTCATCACATGACGATGAAGATCACATGATCTAGAAGAAACCGAACCCTTTGCAACAAGTGTCACACCCTTGGGCACCACTAGCCCATTCCCACTTCCCTTATATGCAGGGCACTGCCCTTTTCATTTCCGCCCTGTGCAACTGGCACTGGCATCAGACATAATGACATACATGACTATTTAATCTCTGTTACGCTTCTCTTCCATTACAGAAGGCACTGCCTTTATTGGCTCTGAAGACCCTTGATGTACGATGCATCCTCATGCCTTACTTATCATCCAATGGCACATTATGCGCATATGGTATGATTCCCTTAGAAATATGTTTATAGAAACTATGCCACAATATGTACATACAAACCTATGAATATATAAACCAGGTAACTCTGCTGAGGACAACTCCTCAGTTAGAGTAACTTGGCAGTACCAACTAAAGTCAACTCTGAGTCCTCTACTCAACCTCTTCCTCTTCTAAAAGTCACTAGTTGGCTTTTCATTTCAACTGGTAAAACCCCAGTCTTGTTTACTTGGATCTCACACCTAACCAGTGTGCTCTACCAGTGGGACTCCTGGCAGAAGCTGAAGTGGAGTTGCTTACTCAACCATTCCCCTCTTCATTGGTGGACATATCCTGTCACCATCACTTGCCCTTTGCCCTTATAGAAGATAGGGTTGACAAGGTTCTGAAGTAAGAAGAGACCTCTGAAGGCAACCATCATTGCAACCCCTCTGAAGGTGATCCTTATCGTATCTCTGAAGTCATAGATAAGATCCTTATCTTATCTCCCTCCTTTTGATAGTTGAGGAAGTACGTTGGTTTCACTTTAACAAGACTACTTCTTTGTCTGTGCACAAGACTGCACCCGTAATACAAGTAGAAGAAGGACTTAGGGACTCAGCTAGGCATTCACTTGTGCTATGACTACTCCCCCTTCACTCAAGTAAACCAAGACATACGAGAAGGAGACAAACAGAAGGTCTCACCCCTCCTTTCCCACATTCGGACTTGAACAGCGACAGAAGTAGCTGTACTCGGTCATTACACAGAAGTCAGAAGGATCCCGAGACAGAAGTATATGTCTGGATCACAGAAGTTCATTTTTGGAAGTGCCCTCCCCATCCTCATTCCAAACACTAAGGTATTCTGTACTGAGAAGCACAGAAGGAACCCCACTCAGTTCATCTCTTTTGCCACCCTCTATCACATCGAAGAAGTCACTCAGCACCAAACAAGTCTCCTCCAAGAAGCCCTTGTTTGTCTCGAACGCCTGAAGGAAGAAGCACAACAGCACAAGAAAGGTATAGCTGCTGTTAGTGCCTATATAGAGGAGCTTCAAGGCCAACTAGTAGAAGCGGAAGAAAAGAAGAGAAAAGCCAAAGAACAATATGAGCTGGTTCTTAGAAGTTATATTCCTCGTCCTCGCCCTGTCACTGCTGGTTGTTCTTACCATGACAGCAAATATAGTTGAGAAGGCTCTGACGAAACCCCTCAAAAGAGCACAAGGAACCAAGTGGACATTCATCATTGGAGGATTAGAGTACTCCATGAAAGTCACATGGTACTTCCTTGAAGAAGAAGAAAGGGCAGAAGCACAAGAGGATCTAGAAGAAGAAGATTACTGGAATGAAGAAGACCAAGGATGGAATGGTTGAGGCAACCCACAAGACAGGTTCCAAGAAGAAGGCGACCACCTCAAAAACCCTGAGGATGGTCCAGAAGAAATCGCCATCTTAGAAGAAGAAGAAGAGGAAAGATCCAAAGGTTCAGATGCATGGAGAAGAGAAGCAGATTGGCACTGGAATGCCATCTTCAATGAGGAAACCCCAGAAGAAGAGAGGGTAGATCATTTAGAAGATAATTGGGGCCCTATTCCCCTACCAGGCAATGAACCACAATTCAACTTCCTCACTCTGGACAGAAGAGATCCAGATATCCCAGAAGAAGCCCCACCTCTGTATCAAGCACAGATGCCTGATTACATGCTAGACATCGATGGCTTTATGTGAAGAGAAGATAAGACATCATAACAAGGGTCATTGACGCATAGAAGAACCAGTCACCAGAAGCAACCAAGGGATCCCCATAGTATCCACCACCAGAAGGGCTACTTGATAAAGCCAACAGAAGCACTGGTAATCACAAAAGAAGAAAAAGTGATCTGCCCATAATAAGCATAACAGAAGAACCCCATGCACCCTCAGACTAGTGAGGACAGAAGAGGTATATAAACCTATGGAAGAAGAAGGAAAGAACCCTTTGTCATTTAAGGTTGATGACACTCTCACCAGAAGGAGAGCTTCACCAGAAGGAGTGAAGAAAATGCTCAACAGAAGGGACGAACTCAGAAGGAGTCCACAAAAGAAGCAAGCATGGCAGCACTAGAAGAACAGAAGCTGCCACTTGCTAATCAGAAGAAGAGACCAGGCTCATGTCTTTAAACTGATCGCATTAGAAGAAGAGTTCATGCTCATGATCTTAAACTGGTTGCACTCTGAAGAAGGCTCCTTGACACGAGCATAAACTGTCTCAGAAGAGAAGAAGTCCTGGCTATGACTTAAAACTTGACCCAATCTGAAGGAAGCAAGCATGACAGTACTAGAAGAACCTTGCTGCCATGCACTTGCTTAGAAGAGAAGATACACCAGATCACGTGTCAAAACCGATCCCCCTTCTGCCATGAGGTTTAAAAGGCACAGAAGAACTCAGAAGGGGATAGTCCAGAATCCCAGAAGAAATTTTTTTTTCTTCCCTTGAAGAAACCTCCATTGGCCTCCTCCCCCTGAACCCTTTGATGATCGAGGACGTTCATAGCCTGTGGCACGAAGGGGATAGTATAGAGGTACGAATTAGAAGGGAAACCGAACTAAGAGTAACCATGCTGAGCAAAAGAAAAGAGTGAAGCACATCTGAAGAAGCCAAGCGAAAGAAGAGAGTGTGGCTTATGAAGAAGAAAAAGGAAATGGATTGTCCGAAAAAGAAGGAACAAGCCTGGATGCAGTAGGAGATGTCTGAGGCCAATGCTGGAGGACAGGAGCGATCTTTCTTACCGGAAATCCATGAAATTTTTTTTTCCTCGGATCTGTCTGGAATCCAGATCTCAGGAAGGGTATGGTGATTATCACCATAATCTGAAGAAGAAGAAGGGACCAGTGCATGTCCTTAAACTGCCTACACTCTGAAGATACATCCGTAATGATGTAAAACTACTTTGAAGTCTGAAGGGGATAGATCCCTAGAAGAGGCCCTGGCCAAGGCCTTAAACTGGATCCAAACAAAGCAAGCATGGCAGTATTAGAAGTACTCCACTGCCATACACTTGCTAGAAGAACAGTCTGAACGACTAAGGAGAAGAAGTTTCCTCTGATCTCTTCTAACCCAGGCGAGCACCTGTGTTGAGATCATGACCCTAAACGGATCTTTGTCCTGGATGATGTAACGGCTCGCTATTTCCACGCTTCAGACTTAGAAGCAATGGCGAAGACTGGCATTGACGCAACACCACACCCGTTATGATTTCCTTTCTCGTTTCACCCCTATTGATGATCTTATCTTATCTCGGCATTCTCTGATATCTTATCAGATATCGCACGATTGCGGGATTGATCTTATCTGAAGGGACTTACATGTTTCTCCCTTTCTCAGACTATTTCCCCTCTCTCGCACTCGCTGACATGTGGCAGATCCGATCTAAGATACAGATCTCATCTAACCATATCGGTCAGCACTGCCCATTATGCTCTCACACTTATTTCTGCTCTCTTCCATTCTATGCCTCATGTTTCACATGCCTTATTAATCTCCGTTCTCTATTCTTGTTATCTCGGCTATACTTTCTGATAGAACATTCTGATGTACTTATCGCTTCTCACGCACAGCCCAGATAAGCAGTGCCTCAATTAGGGTAGTTACACAGCCATGTACAGCCACGACCTATGCATATATAAACCCAAGGAACTCGGCTGATAACCCCAGTCTTGTTCACTTGGAACTTTCACCTAACAAGCAGATAAGCAGCCAGGTAGCTCACTCAGTCCACCCTTCCTTCGCTATATAAGGGAGAGCCCTCACATGGTGCACCCCAGTCCCCCTCTTACTCTCCCTTGCTCCACATCAAGGTTCCTTGCACCTCAGAAGCTTTTGGTGTTAGGTTCGCTTCAGATGACACTTAAACTCCACTCCACTTTAGGATCCACAGGGATGTGAAACACTCAGAAGAAGAAGAGATGACTACGTCTACCTCAGAAGCAATAAGAATATCAGAAAGGTCCATCAGAAAGCATAGCCGTGATAATGGTAATGAAAGAGGCATGTGTCTTACATGAGGCATAAGGATGGAAGTGACAGAAATGAACATGAGAACATAATTGGCTGTGCTGACTGATATGGATAGATGGTATCTGCATTCTTAGATTGGATCTCCCTTATGTCAGCGAGAGCATGGGAAAGGGAAGGAGAGAAAGAGAAACGACTAAGTCCTTTACAATCGTGCAATATCTGATAAGATACTGGAGATTGCCGAGATAAGATAAGATAACATCTGGCTTGTCAAAAACATAATGGTTTGGGTTAGGCATCTAGGCCGGTTCTTGCCATCGCTTCTAAGTCTGAAGTGTGAAAGTAACGAGCTGTTACAATTATCTGTAGCAAGCAACACCTGATCACCGAGTTTGTATTCAGGGGCATCGGATCAGTGCTTGTCAGCTTGTTTTTTCATTGCCTCCTGGGCCTTTTCTAGGTTTGCAGACATTTCTGCAAGGGTTTGCTCGATCTTTTGAGCTAGTTTGTCTGCCGCTGAGGCTTTAGAAGTTCTGGGTTCTATTCCCATTCATGGAGCGTAAGTGCAGGTAACTTCAAAGGGGGTTTTCTTGGAAGAAGCTTGCTTCTTCAAGTTATAGGAGAATTGAGCAATAGGGAGCCATTCACTCCAGTCATTCTGATGATCGCAGATGAACAACTGAAGGTACTGTTGGAGATCCCTGATAATGTGCTCCGTCTGTCCGTCCATCTGCGGATGTGATGCTGTAGATAAGTGGGGTATTATTTCTAAGCGAGTGCACAGATCTTTCATGACTTGTGCGGCAAATTGTGGGCCACAATCTGAAACAATGCTTCAGGGTATTCCATGATTCATCCAAACATGCTCTAGATAGAGTTTGGTGGTTCCAAATGCCGTGATGGTTTTCTGACAGGGGAAGAACTCTACTTCTTTAGAGAATCAATCCATTACAGCAAGAACTGAATCATAACTGTGGGAGATGGGTAGATCGGTGAGAAAGTCAGCAGAGATATCTTCCCATGGTATGTTTGGTAGTTCCAGCAGCTGTAGCTTTCCTGCTGGGGCTGTGTTTCCTGTTTTCATTTTCTGACAAGTGTGGCATCTGAAGCAGACAACCAACTTGCTTAGTTGTACACTGAATGTCAGCCTCTATATCCTAAAGAAAAGAGGGGATGCGTAGTGGGATGAGAGAACAAGGGAGGGATACTTTGATGAGGAAGGTGATCTTGTTTCAAGAGTGAAGGACTTCTTATCATCGTCATATTCACGGTTGATGTTCGTATCAAACCGGGCAAGGTTGGAGCTTCAGATGCTTCAGAGTTATCATCATAAAGATCAAGTTAACAAAGCTGGGGAGCTTTGCTGACTGGATCACTTCTATTAAATACTATCTACTACAGGGCACGGACCATATGACATCACTACATGAGAAAGGAGCATGGATCAACATGCTATGTACATGAGGCGGACTGGAGTGTTCTATGATGTCAATAAGTAGCGGTTAGGTAAGGATAAGAGGATATGTGTGGTTCCAGACCATGACATTATTGATAGCATAAATAGAAATGAACCATGAACTCATGGTGAGGCATCTAGCCAAACATGAGGTGAGGGTGTGGATGACAGGTGTAAAACACAGGAGATAAGGGTCTAGGCTGGTTTTGCAACAGCATCTAGCCACATATTCTTTTACGTCTTTGGTCATTCCTGGCCAATAATAATGGGTCTGGATTAGGCTCATCATCTTTTCCATTCCCAGATGTCCCACCACTTGAAGCGAACCTAACAACTCTGACTTGCGAGTGCGAGGATCCTTAACGTGGAGCAAGGGAGATGTGGACTGGAGTACACCGTGTGAGGGCTCTTCCGTGGACTGGGGTACACCGTGCGAAGGTTCTCCCTTATATAGAGGAAAGGACGTCCTGCGTCAAGAGGGGAAGCGTCCTTTGATATCCAGAGACTACACTGGGACCGAGTGAGCTACCTGGCTGCTTATCCGCTTGTTAGGCGAAAGTTCCAAGGTGAACAAGACTGGGGTTACCAGCCGAGTTCCTTGGGTTTATATATGCATAGGTCGTGGCTGTACATGGCTGTGTAACTACCCTACTCGAGGCACTGCTTATCTAGGCTGTGCGTGAGAAGCGATAAGTACATCAGAAGAGTCCATCAGAAAAGCATAGCCGAGATAACAGAAATAGAAAGTGGAGATTAATAAAGCATGTGTGACATGAGGCATAGAATGGAAGGAAGCGGAGATAAGTGTGAGAACATAATTGGGCAGTGCTGACCGGTATGGTTAGATGAGATCTGTATCTTAGATCGGATCTGCCATATGTCAGCGAGTGCGAAAGGAAAAGGATAAGTCCGAAGAAAGAGAGTTCTAAGTCCCTTCAGATAAGATCTTTCCCGCAGATGCGCGATATCTGATAAGATACCGGGAAATGCCGAGATAAGATAAGATCATCGCTAGGGGTTAAAGATAACCAAAAAGGAATGTCATAACGGGCGAGGTGTTGCATCTATGCCGGTCCTTGCCATTGCTTCTAAGTCTGAAGCGTGGAAATAGCGAGCCGTTACACCACTGGTGTGTCATGGTGTGTGAAGCGAACCTAACAACTACAACTTGTGAGTGCGAGGATCCTTAACATGGAGCAAGGGAGAGTAAGAGGGGGACTGGGGTACACCATGTGAGGGCTCTCCCTTATATAGCGAAGGAGGGGATGGACTGAGTGAGCTACCTGGCTGCTTATCTGCTTGTTAGGTGAAAGTTCCAAGGTGAACAAGACTGGGGTTTCCAGCCGAGTTCCTTGGTCTTTATATATGCATACTACAAGGCTGTACATGGCTGTGTAACTACCCTAATCGAGGCACTGCTTATCTGGGCTGTGCGTGAGAAGTGATAGGTACATCAGAAGAGTCCATCAGAAAGCATAGCCGAGATAACAAGAATAGAAAGCGGAAATTAATAAGGCATGTATGTCATGAGGTATAGAATGGAAGAGAGCGGAAATAAGTGTGAGAACATAATTGGGCAGTGCTGACTGATGCGGTTAGATGGGATCTGTATCTTAGATTGGATCTGCTGCATGTCAGTGAGTGCGAAGGAAAAGAGTTCTAAGTCCGAGCAAAGGAAAAGAGTTCTAAGTCCCTTCAGATAAGATCTTTCCCACAGATGCGCGATATCTGATAAGATACCGGGAAATGCCGAGATAAGATAAGATCATTGTTAGGGGTTAAAGATAACTGAAAAGAGAAATCATAATGGGCGAGGTGTTGCATCTATGCCGGTGTTCGCCATTGCTTCTAAGTCTGAAGCGTGGAAATAGCGAGCCGTTACACCATACCCCTTCTATGCTCGAGATTCCAGATTGAGCTTCGGAACTTCAAAGGATACTGCACTGCAGTAGACTTCATAAGGATTAAAGAGTGTGGGAGTTTCATAGAATGTTTTGCGCGCATCAAGGTGGTGATTCTTCTCGTGGAAATGGGTCAGGGCATCTTGAGCATGAGCCAGGTTTCTTTGAGGCTCTCAAGTGCGGCCTTCTTCTCCATATCCTGCCCAGTGGACGATGAAGCGGACAACCACGCGCTAGTTGTACACTGAACGTCAGCCACTATATCCTATAAGGGGAGAACGGCGTAGCGGGAGGTAGGGAAGTCCTATGAGTTGGGTAACGAATAGGGTGAACCTTGCTTCAATAGTGAAGGACTTCTGATAGTCGTCGTATCACGGTTGATGTTCGTATCGAACCGGGCAAAGGTGAGAGGAGCTTCTGGCTTCTGACTTCTGAGGGTTGTGAAGATCAAGTTAATAAAGCTGGGGTGCTTTATCGACTGGATCGTTGCCATTAAATACTATCTACTACTGGGCACGGACCATATGACATCACTACATGAGGAGGGAGCATGGATCAACATGCTGCGTACATGAGGCGGACTAGAGTGTTCTATGATGTCAATAAGTAGCGGTGAGGTAAAGATAAGGGAACGTGTCAGGTTCCAGACCATGACGTCACTGATAGCATAAATAGAAACGAACCATGAACTCGCGGTGAGGCATCTAGCCAAACATGAGGTGAAGGCGTGGATGACAGGTGTGAAACGCGGGAAGACAAGGGTCTAGGCCAGTTTCGCAACAGACGAGGTATTCCCAACCATTTCGGTGTCGTCTAGTATCAACTATGAAATCAACTTCATATTCTTCTTCATGGTCTTCTGTCACATGAACTGGCCCTGGTTCCTTCAAAGATTGTCCCTCGAGTTGTTCCTTGTAAGGTTTGACTCTTGAGACATTGACAGTAGGGTGAATGCGCATCGAGCGTGGAAGACGTAGTTTAACGGCATTGTGGCCGATCACTTCTTTGATGGAGAAGGGTCCGAGCCACTTCTCAGAGAGCTTCTTTGACTGCCGTGTGAGTCGAAGGTGTTTGGTTGCCAGAAGTACTTGATCTCCGATCTTGTACTCTGGGGCTTCACTTCTATGTTTATCCACATGGATCTTCATATGATCCTGTGCTTTCTTTAGGTTAGCGGAGGTTTCCGCAAGGGTTTCTCTGATCTTTTGGGCTAGATCGTCAGTGGCGGGGGCTTTTGAAGTACCTGGTTCTATCCCCATACGAGGGGTATAGGTTCTGGTCACTTCGAAAGGTGTCTTCTGAGTAGAAGCCTGCTTCTTGGCGTTGTAGCTAAACTGGGCTATCGGAAGCCAGTCAGCCCAATCATTCTGGTGATCACAGATGAAAAGGCGGAGATATTGTTGGAGATCTCGATTGATCCTTTCTGTCTGCCCATCTGTCTGGGGATGTGCTGCGGTGGAGAGGCGTGGTTTAA
>JBBPTS010000554.1:1343-14182 GCA_038094235.1 Fistulinella staudtii
GTTTCTTGTTCCTAATATTATCTTCTTTTATATAGTCTTACTTTACTTTCCCCTTCTCTTTCTGCTTGGCATTCTGCATTTTCTACATAGTCCTCACTTTCCATAGCTGTTCTGGGCCACTAGACTATTTAAAAAAAAGATAGATTTGTATTCTCTTCCAATCTGTTATTGATTGACTTCATAAATGTGTGAACAACATAAGAAAAGAAGTACAAAGAGAACTGAGAGGTTCACTATTGATAATGTCTTATTGGTTTCATGTCTTAGAGCTTTTTGCTTGCTTATATGGGAAGATAGATAAGATAAAATAAGACTAATGTAAAATTACTGATGCTTTCAATGCAACTTGTTTGCATGGTATGGTCAAGGAGGTGGACATTACAAAAGCTAAACCTTTTTTTATCAGAGGCATTGGTACTTCATCAGAGTTCATTGCTGACACATACTCCCTCATCTCTTGATGACTATGCCAATTCAGTGTCCTAAGCAACCAAGACAATGTTTGAGTGGTGTATGATCTATGTATTTACATGCTACTAATTTAAATAAAATGCCACTACACTACTCTCATATGCACACATTAAAGTAGATCAAGAAGGTCTGGCCCCTAAACGAAGATATTGGAAAAGTATGTCTTTACACCCTCACCACCATGAATGATGGCACCCGCGACCCCGTCCGGTCTGACCACCACCACCCTCCTCTCCCCCGCCGCCACCAAGTACGCCCGATAGGCATACCCATCACGGTCGATCACGACGTTCACCCGCGTGTCAGTCTCCGTTGTCACCAACGCCTCCGAGCCCTGAGGAAGGACAACCACCACACGAATCAAATCCGCATCGTACCGCTTCAATGCCTCGACGATGTCAGTCGAGGATGCTGTATCCGGAGCGAACACGAGTATCGTGTGATACGTCGCCCCGAATATATCAAAGAGCCTCGTCTGTAACGCCTCGGGAACGGAAACCAAACCCGGTGCTTCCGGCGCCCTGTCCCCTGCGACCAATACGCCTTCATCTAACGTGCCATACGCGCTGACTGGTCCTGCCGTTGTGAATTCATCCCGTACGATCGAGCTTGTTCGATAATTCACGCCGAGCATGTTCAGCCGCCTCTCGCGCGTCATGGCTCCCTCGAGTGACGGCATGTTTATGACACGGTTAAGGACGCCGGTGGTGATGTCTAACATTTCGGCGACGACAGGGAGGCGTTCTGCCGTGTAGGAATCGAGCAAGGTGACGGGTGCAAGACCTTTATAAACCAAGGAGAGTTTCCAGGCAATGTTGAGCTGTTGAGAGGAGAGTGGTATCATTCGTGTGAGCTGGAGGGCGTGCAGGAGTTGAAGGTACTTACGGCGTCTTGGACAGAAGTGTTTAGACCCTGGCCACCGGTAGGACTGTGGACACTGAAAGGTAATATTAAGGATGACGACGTGTGATGAAAACACATTGAACATACTGTGCTGCGTCTAATATCCAATTGAATATCAGCGAAGAAAGGGGCAAGGATAAGTGGACTTTACCTCCAGCGACAAAAACGCGACCAACCCCAAACCTGTCAACCATCCTGATGTTGGGGCTATCTCATGTCAGGTAACATCGATGAACATTTACATTCAATTGACATACCGGTAGTCTGCTGCAGTGACTAATTCTCTGACGTTGATGTCGCGCCCGGTTAGTTCGGCAATATGTTTAAACATCAACTCCTGGTCGGCGACGAGTTCTTTTGGCTCATAGCCTTTAACGGTCATGACGAACTGGAACCCATCCATGGCTAGATCGTTCGCGGGGCGAAGCATGAGGCTGCTCAAAGATGAAGTGTAATGTACGGTTATGAAAACGGAATACTCACAAGCTGCTGTGTCTGTCACCAAACATGTGTGTATGCTATTGGAGGCCTCAAGGACAACTCTTCACAACTAGAAAACTGTACATACCTGTCTGTCGATTCCCTCGGCGCTCAAGCAGATATCTCCGATCACTGAGCAGAAGTCGTCCCTGGTCTTACCAAGGAACGACAATCCAAGTTGCTTTCGAGTAACTCCTAGCAGAAAACACAATTGAGGACTCTTTCAGGGAAATGAGATCTGTATACCTTTGGCACCATCTGCTCCGATCAGGTAAGACACCTCGCATGTCTCTAGGGTCTCCTCGCCTTCCTTGCTCTTGATCAACTTTGCGATCACACGTTCCCCATCGTCTTCAAACGATTGAAGTTCTGTCCCCAGTTCGACGTGGCAGTTATACTTTTCTATGTGGGAACGTAGAACAGCTTCTGTGGTCGGTTGGCCAATGACCTTGGGGGTCTACGAGCATGAAAACCCGTCGTTATCACATTAAGATCCGGGAAAACGCGATGCTCACATAGGGAACGGTGGGTGTCGGGTCCTCGCGAGAGAACATCACAAATGTCTTGGAAGGCTCCAGCGCGCCCGCTTTGTATTCCTTCACAGTGGGAAACAGAGTAGACCTCTCATAAACTTCATGTGCACGGAGAAAGTGAAATGCTTCAAAGGTGCGCGGCTAAATGAACCAAGATCGTTGGTCAATACATTAACGACATTCATTCCGTCTTTGCTCACCCAAATTCCAACCGCGCGTTGGCCGGGATGATACTGAGACGCTTTTTCGATGATTCGAACGGGAACACCGTTTTGCAACAATGTTAGCGCAGCGGCAAGCCCTGATGGTCCGGCACCAGCCTATACAAGATGGATGTTGTTTAATGCTGATGGAAATCGAAAAAGAAACGTACCACAAGCACAGGCAGAACGGTAGGCGACAACATGATAATACGCTGAATCGGGGGAATGTTGACTTACATCGTCGAATGATAGCCCGTATAAGTAGTTGTGCAGGGCACAAGTGGCCGAGGCGAAACGTCACCTGGTGATAAAGGCAGTACACAGGAGGTGAGTCAAGAACTAGCCGACAAGTTCATCCGCACGGTGGGGGAATGTGACCGACGACACCTATCCTGACAAGTTCCCCTCGACTGGCATCTTTTCCGTGTCCACCCGCGCACGGCATCAAACATAGGCCAGCATAAATCAGACATGAAATTCCCTTTAGGCATGCCGAAGCCTGCCGCGCGTTTGTTTATAGCATAAAAGTGACTCGGAGCGATGCCACGAATTCACGCTATTTCCCTCATGACGGCTCCTGCAACGCGTCACCGGCACCCTCGGCTTGCAATTATCGCAGCAGGAACAATGGGCTCCGGAGTAGCCCACAAACTTACCGAGGCAGGCTGTACAGTGTACACCAACCTTGATGAGCGCACTGAGGCGACGCGCCAACGTGCCAGGGAAGCAGGCATGATAGATGCACCTTTGGCCGACATCGTTGTGAAAGTAGATTAGGTACTAAGCATCCTTCCCCCTGGTGATGCTACTTCGTTTGCAGAAAAGATCCGGGATGTCGCTGCGAACAGAAGCAGGCGAACCGACCTTGAACCTGTTGTATTTGTAGACTGTAACGCTATCAACCCGGAGACAGCGAAAAGAATCGCAGGCGTCTTCGAAGGAACTGGAATCAAGTTCATAGATGCCGGCATTATAGGAACTCCACCCAGCGGGAACTACAATCCCACCTTTTATGCATCGGCGGCAGCAGAGGATAGAAACGTACTCAACCGCTTTGCAGTACTTTCCAAGTATGGATTGAAAGTTTCACCACTGACTGGGGAAGGAGCAGGTGTGGGAGATGCAAGTGCACTCAAAATGTCATATGCAGTGAGTGGCCTTCTAGAGCAGCCAGACAGAACTATTGAAAAGCACGCAAAGGGTATTTCCAAGAGAATCATAGGGGTGTATACCACCATGATTTTGGGCAAGTGGGACTTATGAGGTGACGCGTGAGGTTTCTAACGTTATTTTAGCTGCTCATGCTTCATCGCCCGCGACCGCTGAAGCGCTGGTAAAAGAGTTGTGCCTGTCAAGGCCTAGCACGCTGGACCATTTGGTCAAGACGGTGCCGATCATGCTTCCAAAGGCGTATCGGTGGGTGAGGGAGATGGAAGAGATTGCCGAATTCGTGGGTGGGGAAGAAGGCGATACTTACAGGGGACTTGCAAGAACATACGAGCGGGTCAAGAAATCATTGGACGGGGACCAGGCGGATGTGAAGGTGCTAAACAAGTTCGTGGCAGATGGAAAAGGCACAGTCTGGGAGGAACAGTGTGCTGTCTGTCACGTTGGGGCTGTCATCGGCAAACGGGATAGACAGCACAGCAACTTTTCATTTTGGTGCGTCGTGATTCTGGTGACAGACGTCTTCGGACTCGGACCGCGGCCAAGTTGGTTGGTTGCCACCGTGATGGTGTTAGTGTGTCTCAGTAATTAGACCTGGCAACCTGGGGAAGAAGTGTACCTCGTCGAGTACTTTTTGGTCGTCGATTAGCGTCAGTGATAAGCGAGAAGCGAACTTGGATACATTACTAAATGGGTTTACGGTAGGGCAAAGTTGAACGGAGAGGGTCTATCTTGCATCCAACTCCCGTTTACGACTGCAAATTTTCAACGTTCGAGTCTGGCGTTCCGTCGCTATCTTGCTCGGTCAACTCAGCTTACCGTCGCCAGCTTCTCGACGTGATCTTCGCCTTGTATTTTACCCGGAAATTGCTCCGTTTGCTCCCCATTCCTTGTCTTGCTACCCTTCCTTTGCGCGATCCGCACCCTGACACGCCAACGACGCCCAATGGTCGCCGTCGAGCTCGATAAGACCCTCGATCAGACTGAGGCCGCTCCCAATCCCAATACGACATCCTCGACGCCACCACGAGAGTCCAAGCCCGGCGAGGCAACACCCAACGGCGCTTCTTCCCAGCCCGCGATTGTAGTGCCCCAGGTCAACGTGAATGGCGAACCCCTTCGGAGTCCCCGTCTAGGAAAAGTGTCGCCCCCGTTTGATCCGGACAGCGCGACATGGGGCGCAAATTTTTGGGTGACCTTGGTAGACCCACAGGTACGTCGTGTGTTGCTCTTTGCTCCGTGGACGACCCGTGCGAGCCCGTGTTTTTTTTTCCAAGACCAGCACGACGTTTTTTGCATGTCCGGCAACGGGGCAGGTTAGTTGGGACCCTCCCGTGGGCACCTTTGTGTGAGTCCTCGCTCCCCATTTCAAGATCATGTCTCGTTCTTATACTGTTGTCTCTCAGCCTCCCTCCTAGCGAGGACGGCGAGTGGTGGGAACTCTGCGACGAGTCTCGCGGCGGAATACCATACTATTATCAAACTAAAACAGGGGAGACGGTCTGGGAGCGCCCAGATGGATTCGTCATTCCCCTGACCGTCATACAAGTAACGCCGGCTCCCTTTTCCTCGTTGACGACTCCTGCTTATTGCTATGCAGCAAACAACCCTCGGTCGCCGTCTATCTCAGACCGGTATGCGGAAAAAAGCACAGGCTAGCAACCAGACCACCACCCCCGATTGCCAAGCCCATCGAAGAGTACGAGCTCAGACCGGCGGCGTTGACAAGGATACCCATCAAGCACCTCCCCGATCGGGAGGTGCGGATCTGCAATCACGGCCGTCGTATTCGTCGACACATAGTTCGCCGGGGCGGATCGCCGTCACAACGAGCGTAAGTCCTGTCAGCAAACCACCGCAGCCGTCACCGCCCGTCAGACGTTCCTTCACCAACGACCAACCAAGTCCACCGAATGCCTCCGCCCGAGGATTTCCGAATGGGGTCCACTCGCATCTTCCCCCGATACCTGCATCTCCGTATGCGTCGGAGCCTTCTACACCCGCATCTCGTAACTCGGTGCCTCCCAGCTCTCCAAATGGCAAGTCGAGTCCCAAGGAAGAGAAGCAACGGGACAAGAGGGGTAGCAACGGGGCCATGACCGATACCGAGGAGGGGTCCGTATCGCGATCGAGATCCAAGTCTTCTTCGTACATGCCCTATAGGTCCCCCGCGCCACAAAGTTTGAACGCGGCGGTCGAGATGCTGTCCCTATCAGAGAGAAGATCCGCGTCGGATCATGGTCATCCCGTCGCGCTTCGGCCTGGCGCTGCGGAGAGTAAACCACGCCCAAGCACGAGTAGTTCGAGTTCAAGGTCCAAAGAGAAGCGTGACGCCCCGCACTCCCCTGCAAAGAGCTCGACGCATAGTGCTTTTTGGATGACACGGAGTACGTCAACACCACCCACAGTGAATGGCAAGACGATCAGTAAACCCATTCCCAATGAAGGTGAGTCGCATGCCTTCATTATCGTGGCCATCCGTTCCAACTAGGCGTTGCAGAAGCCAGCGTGGATATGAGTCCGCTGAAGAACCGTTCCAACGGCAAACCTATCCCGGTGGCGACTTCGGGAAGTCCACCTCCACATCGTACTACGACAACGCTTGCGTCAGGGTCCGTAAGCTCATGTTTCATTATGGCTAGGTTGGTTGATGATCAGCTTCTAGGACATATCCTGTACTCCCTCATGACCTCGCGTCGGACATACAGCAGTTCGTGGAGTCGGAATACGCTCGACAATACTTTTCCACGCACCGGAGGGGGTTCATATTCCGTCGCAAGGTCCCAGTGACGCAAATGATGACATGGCAAAAGGCGCCGCTTTCCTCCCCATTACTTACTCTGAATCGGTCGCTCAGAACGGACGCCGTCAAGATCTTCAAGGTGATCCAACGTATCATGGGTGACCGAGAACGAGAGAAGCAGGCTGGTATCCCTGTGCACAACGGGTCGACGACGTCGCTGTCGATGAACACGATGGGCCTCCTCGAGGAAGAGCGATGGTTATTGGGCGAGGGCCTTGCGCATGGGGAGCTGCGAGACGAGATATACTGCCAGCTAATGAAACAGCTCAGCGGGAATCCCAGCCCAGAAAGTGTGTTCAGAGGATGGCAAACGCTCTGTGTGCTGCTGATCGCATTTCCCCCATCGAAAAACTTTGAGGCGTACCTACGCTCCTTTATCCAACAGCGGGTGTCGCAATCCGAGGGTCGCGTCGACATCATGGCAAAGCACTGTTTACGCCGACTGTCTGCCATATCGAAGAAGGGTCCGAGAGGGAAAGCGCCGTCGGTGGCTGAGATCGAGACCGCGGCGGACGCTGCGTTCAATCCGTCCACGTTTGGGGAATCGTTGGACGCTGTTATGCGTCTACAAGAGCGCAACTATCCCAGCGCAAAGATACCGATCATTCTCCCATTCCTCGCAGACGGTATCTTGGCGCTGGGGGGTACGAAATGCGAAGGCATCTTTCGAGTGCCAGGCGACAGCGATCTGGTTTCAGAGCTCAAGATCAGAATCGACCGAGGGTACTATACACTCGAGAACGTCGACGACCCACACGTCCTGGCGTCGCTCCTTAAACTATGGCTGCGCGAGCTTCTGGATCCCCTCATACCCGAGGAGCTATACAATGACTGTATCACGGGTGCCCCAGAACCTAGTTCGTGTATCGCGATCGTGAAACGGCTGCCCACGATCAACCGGAGGGTCGTACTCTTCATCATCAGCTTCTTGCAGCTGTTCTTGGAGGAAAAGGTGTTGTCGAACACGAAGATGACCGCTGCGAATATGTCGCTGGTCATGGCCCCGAATCTGTTGCGATGTAGCTCGGACTCGATGAATGTCGTGTTTACAAACGCGCAGTAAGTGTGTCTTTACCCACGCTCCGAGGCCTCGTTGAATGGATGGTGTTGGTAGATTCGAGCAAATGTTTGTCTACAACTTGCTGTTACACCTTAATTGCAGTGAAGCGGATGAGGAATATGTGCCCATTCATGGGCAAGGTGCAAGTCTCCCCACCTCTTCGAAACCCCGTGTGTCCAAGTCTAAAAACAGGAAATAAACTCTCGAGGCGTCCCATACCACCCTCTAGGCTCACCCGTGCCTCCCTTGAATGCCTATCGTTTGTTCGATGGTCAGACCAACGCATCACGCGATCCATAACCCACTTTCCACTCGTTCCCATTGTACTCGACATAAACGCACCTGTCCCGTATCGACATACTTTTTTACTGCTTACCTCCTCGCAACCATCGATACCTTGGCGCACTCTATCCACGTTTGCTCTTTCGAGTCGATTGCTATCTGCGTTTGCATTCGTTGTTCCCCATCAAGCCCTTTTTTGGCTACCCCGCACACTGTTGTTTTTTTCACCTTGTCCTTTCTTGGTGCTTTATCTCGCTCACAGGGTGCTTTATACAAACGGACACCTCTTTTTCCACATTTCTCATCTCTCATGTTTGCTTTCTTGCAAGGAATTTAATACCAAATCGTACATACCCGTACATCGCGTGTCGTCGATCTCTTTTTCTCTTTTTTTTGCATCATTTATGCCTCTCTTTCGTTCATTGTGTCGACGTTGTTTTACGTATCGCCTCATCTCGCCCTTCTTATCTTTCTGAATCTCTTTTTCATATATCCCGTCGTACATGTGCTCTTGGGTAGGTTATTAATCGTAATTGGAATGAAAGAGGATAAATGAATGGAAATGTAACCAGCATATATCTCTTGTGCAGAGACAAGGGAAAAAGAAATCGACGCCAGCAGGATTCGAACCTGCGCCCTCATAGAGGAACAGATTTCTAATCTGTCGCCGTAACCGCTTGGCTATAGCGCCCTGTGTTCTTTGCGGAGAAGGACAGCTGAGTTCATATACGTAAAGGAGGAGAAAAGACAAAAATGAATCGACGCCAGCAGGATTCGAACCTGCGCCCTCAAAGAGGAACAGATTTCTAATCTGTCGCCGTAACCACTTGGCTATAGCGCCTTGGAAAGAAGCTCTGATTGGACACATATTTTTTCCCTTCTTTCCACTCCCCTTTCCACTCTGGGAAGAACTGTCAAAATCCCATTGCACCTTTGGCCTTCCACCATGTTGGCCTGTCGGCCTCGACCCCACCGTCTGACGGCGCTCTCTTCTTACTTTGGCACGTCGCCCGCTTGCGCGTCGTCATCCACCTCGGACTCTCACACGGCTTTACCCCCGCGTCCGGCTGATACGTTGACCGCGTCGACAGACAGATCCCCAGACTCCATTTTCACCGCACCTGAATCCCCATGGGACCACGTCTTCTCCGATATCGACCCCGACCCCCCTGCTCTCCCCACCCAGCGCACCCGCAGGCCCAGTCTCCCCGGCCTTTCTTCCGCCAAAACCCCCACGGGACCCAGCCCGATACGCCGTGCGTCGGGCGTCCGACGACAGCGCGCATCGCTCACCGCACGCGAGATGAGCGTGTTTGACGAGATGTTTGATATGATCTTCAATGCCGTGTCGGGAAAGGACGGAAAGGCGTCTATAGGCGGGTCCAAACGACCGCCCTCGATGGGTCCCGCTGCCCCACCGTCGTCGGTGCTCTCGTTTGCGGGCCAGACGCCGGGGATCGGTCGGTCGAGCACACCGGCCAACGACGTTTTTCGTACGCTGCGACGGCACACGTCCCGCGTGCGATGGACAACGGCCATTGACGAGGAACTGGACCGTAAGAAGGAGACGATGGAGTTGTTCAACACGGACCATGACCTCTTTCAGTGGGTGATGGAACAGGTGTTTGGGGAGGCACAACGATGGGACGAGGAAGCGACGCGCGCGATCGCGGCCTCTAGTACAACTCACGGGGGCCGGAAAGGCAAAGATCGGGCTGGGACGGAGACAGGCTCGACGGACGCCGCTGGAGCGACGTCATCGTTGCCGTCTGGTTCGCGGGAACATCCCATCAATCATTCCATTTACCCACACCTGATTGCACACGCGATGCGTCTCTTTCGAACGACGTATTCGAATCCGTCGTTGTCGCTCGCCATTTTCCATCATGCGGCACGTGTGTCGATTCCGTCTTACGTATTTGGGTGCACAGCACCGGCGTACAACGAGCTGATGGAAGCCAAGTGGGAAGGTTGGGGCGACTTGGTGGGGGTGTGTCACGCGCTAGAAGAAATGAGGGCCAATGGGGTCAAAATTGATGGGAGGACACGCATTGTAGTGGAAAAGGTCAGGAAGGAGATTGGGGAAGCGCGGCCGATGGGGACAAGCCTAGAGGCCGTCAAGGGGGACGAAGAAGCGAATCACGACACGGCGGCAGAAGACGCCAATCCACTCGCGAGAAGGGTCTGGATAGAACTGGGAGAAGCCGAGGTGATGCGTCTCCTTTATCAAATCGAGCGGCTCGCGCTCCGTGATCGGTCTCGCAAGTCGACGTCCAGTCCACACGAGGAGTCGTGGAAGAGTGCGGTCCTACAGCCGGGTAACGACGACGGGTGGCGTTTTGATGGGTGGGAACAAGAGGGAAAGGCTGGGAACACGAGGAAGCAGAGGCGAATGGCCAAGCCCATGTCTCGGGACGAGTGGAATGCTCCTGAACACGGTCAGCGACTTTACGCTGACATGTAGCCGCTTACTGTTATTACCTCGAGCCGGGATATGTTCCTTATTATATTGCATGCTTCGCTTCCGACTGTGCGGCCTGGATTTACAGCATGACCGAGGCTGTGAACAGCATGTTTCGAAGGCGACACTGCCCGGTTGAACACATGTGCGTATGGCGCGGCCATGATCCGCTCTGGTGTGGGGATATTGGGGAGGAAGGGGCAGGAGTGGCTGTGCTCTGGTGGAGGTGTTCCAGATTCCCGACTTTTGTTTCTCAGCGGACACCAACTTTTCCTTTCACCTTGTCCGCCATCTTCCTTCTCCCCGCGACACCCAGCCAGGGATGGTCGACACCATCCAAATCGCGAGGCACTCTCCAGAGCCGTCCTTGACATCTCTCGCAGATCTCAGCAGGAATGCATCCGTCATATCCTCCTCTTCCGACTCCGAGACGAGTACCAACACCATCCTCAGGACGCCTAGACCACGACCGACACGCACGTTCTCTTCCCCTCGCTCCAGAAGCCCCCATTCCCCAACCTCGCAGTCCGTGCGACCGCCACCGGCGTATCTGACCAGGGAACTCGGCATATCGGAGGAGTCCGAACATCGGAATCTTGTTCCAGAGCCCCTCCTCATCCCCAGACACACCCCGGCACGCTCCAAGTCGCGTAAGCGCTCCAGGTCCCAAAATCCGTCTGCCAACACGCGTTTGTCGGCTCAGGATTTCGTGTTCGGAGAGACACTTGGCGAGGGATCGTATTCGACCGTGCGTGCAGACATACTCGCCTGCGACGGTCATCCTAATGCGTTCATATGTAATACGTCATATTCCACAGGTGATGCGTGCGCGGTATGCCCGCAGCGGTCAAGAATATGCAATCAAGATTCTAGACAAGAACCACCTGATACGCAAGGAAAAGATGCACGTCGCCCTTGCGGAGAAGAACACCCTTGTGAAGCTCGGGGCTGGACACCCGGGTATCATTCATTTACATTGGACATTCCAGGACGACTGGAGTCTGTGTGCGTCGTTTACTTGTCTTGGTGGTCTGGTTGATAGAGGCCACGCTAGTTTTCGTGTTGGATCTCGCACCCAATGGCGAGATGCAATCGCGAATATCGCGCATGGGATCGTTGTCGTTGGCGTGCGCGAGGTATTATACAGCACAGATCGTCGACGCTATCGAGTACATGCACGACAAGGATGTGATTCATAGGTATTTTCCTCTCTCCAAGGATCATGACATAATCACCCGCTCAAAACACCCCGCCGATTACAGAGACCTTAAACCGGAGAATCTTCTTTTGGACAGCGAATTCCGCATAAAGATCACCGATTTCGGAACGGGTAAAATTCTTGAGAACGGTGGTGAGTCATCGTCTCATTGTACCTGTGCGTTCATACCCACAGAATGACAGAAGAGCGTTCCAATTCGTTTGTTGGCACTGCGCAGTATGTCTCCCCAGAACTGTTAGAGCGAAATGAAACATCCAAGAGGTCAGCACGCTCTTGTTTTCCATGGTCGGTGGTGTGACCCATTTCCGTAGCTCGGACCTGTGGTCGTTGGGCTGCATTGTCTTTCAAATGATCGCAGGTCGATTCGCCTTCCAGGGACTTTCCGAATATCTCACGTGGCAAAAGATCAAGTCCCTGGAATTTTCTTTTCCTGATGGCTTCGATGAAGACGCCAAGGATTTCGTCAGCAAACTTTTGGTGCGTGGCATCGTACCTTTTCCTTTTCTGGTTGTTTGACCCCTGCACAGGTTCACGACCCACAACAGAGGCTCGGCGCGTCTCGAACGTCGTCGTCTCCGTCACCGTGTCGGGCTCACCCTTTTCTCGCTTCTGTCAACTGGAGCACGCTCTGGACCGATCCACCGCCTCCGCTTGGGCCCGGTCTTGTAAAGAAAGAACCCCCGAAACAGATGGACGCAAATGGAGAGGACGTACGATGGGACGATATCGGTGCAAAATGGGACTCCCTCGCAGGAGAAACGAGTGAGACAGAGGGAACACTGGTGAGCAGCAGTCAAACCGCATCTACCCACGATCGTTCGCCTGTGCACGACGACGGGATTGGATGGGCAGAAGACGCCCACGGTGCCGAGTTTGAGAGATACAAACTCCATGGTGCAAGCGCGTTCAAGCGCACGTCACGCATCTCGGAAGAAGTCGGACCCATGGGCGAGCTCCCAGATTATACCCTGACGACCGACAGCGGTCCTGGTGTCGAATTGAGTCCATGTGCCGAAAGTGTCCACGTGAACGGGCCTGAGGACGTCTCCGAGGCACCCAAGGAGGCGGACAAGGAGACACCATTTGATGTCCACATACCCCAGAATCCCACGCAGTCGTCGACGTCGATTCCACTCCCCACGCCGTCGACCCCGCAGAATGGCAACGCGCCCGAGTCAGGTACGAGCTCCTCGGATGGGAGCTTTCCCGACAAGTCTATCGTCGCTGCCGCGATTGCCGCTTTAGAATCGGAAAGGG
>JBBPTS010000556.1:0-14128 GCA_038094235.1 Fistulinella staudtii
CTCGTTGCTCAAGTTGGCCCTGTTGTTGGCCGCCTGCCATTTGGCAAGGAAAGTGTCAATGTCATCCCTCCCTTGTCTGAGTTTGGTGATATTAACCATTGCCCAGTCACAGTGCAGCATTGGTTTCATAAGGCCCTCGAACTCTGTTTCGAACTCTTCCCAGTATTTGAAAGTCATTCTTCCTTGTAAGAGTTTTTCCAACTCTGATTGTGCCCAAGGTCCTCCTTTTTGCCCCTTTAGTCATGACAATACCACCCTCATCCCTTCGACGAGCTTGATATTGTATTCTTGTTTGCCGGTGATTGGATTTAGCTTATCCATTCCGTCACTGTACCTTGCTTTTACTAAAAAGAAAGGGTTCGATCTGAGCCAGGATCTCATCTTGATCCACCACTCATTGAACTTTGCTTTTGACCCATTGTATTCTCCAGGGTCCTTGAATGCTTTTATTCTACTTCTCCCGGATGTCACCATCCAGCTCTGGGTACCAGCAGCAGCAAGGGCATTGTCTCTTTGCTCTGTTAGGGTCCTTATGGCCTGGGCCTGGTGGTTCATCTCAGTGATCATGGCCTGGAGTTGGCCTCTGAGTGCATCAAGTTGTTCTTCAAACGACATTGTGGAAAAGAATATAAATTGGGGGGGTGGCTATCTCTACACAGATATGCGAGGAGTTTCTTTTAGCTTCCTACTGACCCAAGGCCTTACTTCTTGGCCTTCTTCAAAAGGTATGATGCACGGAGGGGGGAACGTGGGTCCAACTGCGCCTTGGAGGTGTAAGGGTAAACTTTCTTTGCCCGCTTCTTTTTCAGGCCTTCCTCTGTCTGTACTCCTCTCTCCGATACGTCTCTTTTCTCTCCTAAGGGTCCTACCAGTCTTCCCTCTTTCAACCTGTTCAGAAAGGCAGTGCGATCCCCACTGAACGTATCTAGTATCTCCACAGTACCATGAAGATCCAATCCTTCTGCTTCCACCTTCTTGACCAGGTACTCTATCTTTAGGAGCAGGTACGGTCCTTGGAGCTTCTCGTAGAAGCTGGGGGCAGGTTGGTTGGAGCGCTGTCTTCTCTGCACTTGTTCAACGAGGTCAGTGATACATTGGATGAAGAGGCCTGCCTCTCAGTTGAATTTCTGATGTGAGGCTACTACCTTGGGGTTGAGTGGTGCCGGTTCGTCAATGAAAAGGTCTGTGGGAGGGGTGGAGGAAATGGAGAAGTGCGAAGAGGGCACTGCTCCTGTGAGTACTAGCGAGGTAAGTTACTTCTGGGAGGATGTTACTTCTTTAATCGTCCTATGGTGTGCAGCGTCTTCTGGTGACCTTCAGCAAAGACCATTGTCGATGGTGAAGTGGGTAGTTTGAGTAGAGTGAAATGAAAAAGCCTCTCAGAGACTTTAGCGAGAAATGTAAAAGGACTAAGTTCAGGTACTCGAAGCGACCAGTACAAGTCAACTGTCAAGCTACTCAAACTGAGGAGTTACTCTCAGTTGAGCGGCCCTTATATATTCATGGGCATATGTGTGTACATGTGTGTATATAATACCATAAGCGTATTTCATAGAATCATACCATACGAGCATAATGTGCCATTGGGCGATAAGTATGGCATGAGGATGCAACGTGCATCAAGTGTAACGGCTCATTACTTTCATGCTTCAGACTTAGAAGCAATGGCAAGAACCGGCATAGATGTACAACCCAAACCACTACGCTTTTGACAAGCAACATGCTATCTTATCTTATCTCAGCAATCTCCGGTATCTTATCAGATATCACACGATTGCAATGGACTTAACCTCTTCTCCTCTCATTCTCCTTTTCCCACACACTCGTTGACATAATGGAAGATCTGATCTAAGATACAGATCTCATCTATCCATATTGGTCAGCACTGCCCATTATGCTCTCATGTTCATCTCCGCTTGCTTCCATTCCTATGACCCATGCAACACATGCTCTTTTCATTACCGCTATCTCAGCTATGCTTTCTGATGGACCTTTCTGATGTACTTATTGCTTATCACGCACAGCCTAGATAAGCTCTGCCTCGATTAGGATAGACACAGCCATGTATCTTTGCCTATATAAACCAGGCAGACTCGACTGGCTAAACCCCAGTCTTGTTAACTTGGATCTCACACCTAACCAGTGTACTCTACCAGCAGGACCCCTGACAGTAGTCATCCCCTCTCCATCGCTTCATAAGCAACCCTGCGCCTTTGATAGGCCACACCCTCTCCTCTGAAGTAAGAAGAAGTACGTCAGTTACATCAAGAGTCTTTGGAACCTATAAAGGCAGTGCCTTCTGAAATGGAAGGGAAGAGAAACGGAGATTAAATACTCGTGTAAGTCGTTATGTCTGATGCTGGTGCCATCGCACTGAGCGGATATTAAAGGGCAGTGCCCCATGTATAAGGAAAGAGAGGAACAGGCTACTGGTGCCCAAGGGTGTGACACTTTGTCACGAAAGGTTCAGTTTCTTCTAGATCATGTGATCTTTCATCGTCATGTGATGTGTCACATGGTTAGTCACATGACCTGGATTTTATCAGTCGAAAGTGGAGGAAACATCTAAGACATCAAGACTTTCTTGGATTCATAACAAGAAAGAGATTAAGTGCTCACGATTGTGCAGTTTCTGATAAGATAGTGCAGATTGCCGAGATAATATAGGATAATGTCTGGCTTGTCAAAAGCGTAGTGGTTTGGGTTGTGCATCTATGCCAGTTCTTGCCATCGCTTCTAGGTCTGAAGCATGAAAGTAACAAGCTGTTACAGTAATGGTGGAAAATCTGGAAATATGCATGTTTTCAGTGCTATCCAGAATGAAGGGGCAGAAGGCAGGAAGTTGGGCAGAAGCTGAGCTCATCCAAATACATGAAAACAAGGTTAGATTCACAAACTAGATGGAGTTTACCAAAACTGTCAAAGATATCTTCCAATCTCAACTTTTAGAAGACGAGTCCATGCAAGAAATCAAAGTGCTCTCACAAGGGCACATGGACATAGATGTGTTTCTCGCTCAATGGAGGACACTCCAGATCAAGGCCCAGCTAGACGAAAAGCATGGGGTAAACCTACTGGAGTCCCAAGTCAACAACTCCATCCAGCAAGAACTCTTTTACTAAGGGAAAAGGAGTTGCACAATTGATGGGACTATCGAAGAAATCAGGAGGATAGGAAAGAATCATGAGGCATACAAGATTGCCTCGAACCTTGGAAGGAAGGAAAAGAAATAGACACCAAGAGAAGAGAAGAAGATGGCTGCAGCCACAACCTCAGCCACAACGCATGGCAAATGCTTTAACTGCAACAAAGAAGGACACCTCGCCCAGGACTGCAAACAGCCAAAGAATACCTGCACTGAATGCAAATGGGGGAGAGGTCAACACAAGCAAGAATGCTCCAAGGCAAAGAAGTACGCCTGCAGAGCAAAGAAGAAAGAAGAAGGGGCCACCTCATGGGAAGTGGTGGATGACAAACCCCACATTGAAGACCTCTCTAAGGAGCAAGAAGAAAGACTCCATAGAAAGTTAGAAGCAAGGCTTAAGGGAAAAGCCAGGGTGGAGTAAGGACTGGGCCAGCCTCTGCCAAGAATAACAGGTATTTGGTTCTGGACATTGACAATGTAATTATTTCAGAAGAATCATCCTCACAGTCAGGGGTGCCTCTTAATGAGCATGGTGCAGACTTTACACGCATGCTTGATTTCCCTCTATCTCCAAAGAAAATTTTGAAGAGAACCGAAAACCCAGAAGACCTAGAAGCACTGGCCACAAGATCGGCCTCCATAAAAAGAAATGAAGTAATACTTGACATATATGTTTCCACTCAGAAGAAGAAGTTCCTACCCACAAAAGCACTGTTGGATAGTGGAGCAAACATCACATTCATCAACAAGTGATGGGTGGAAAAGAATGACATCCTTCTCAGAAGTCTTCTCTGCCCTATCCCCATCTTCAATGTCAATGGAACAAAGAATTCCGCTGGCAATATTACCCACACTGCCAATATAGTAGTAGAATTTGAAGGACATCACAAGAAGATCATAGCCGATGTCACCGATCTCCACAAGTTTGATCTGGTTATTGGATTCACATGGTTACAGAAGCACAACCAAGAGATCGATTGGAAGAAAGAAACGGTCAGAATGACCAGATGTCCTAGAAGTTGTCTCCTTCTGCAGAATAGAGGAGCATGGATAAACAGGGTAGAAGAACAGGATCAAGAAGCAGCCTGGCAGGCGTTCTACATACTGTCCACCCTGAAACAAGAAGAAGTGAAGCCCACGGAAGTTCATATCCCATAAAGATTTGTAAAATGGATGAAAGTGTTCTCCCAACACGAATCAAAACGGATGCCCATAAGAAAGCCATGGGACCATGCCATTGACCTAAAAGAAACCTTCAAACCTAAGAAAGGGAGGGTAATTCCCTTATCGGTCAAAGAGCAAGAAGAAGTGGCTGCCTTCATTGACAATCAATTATGAAAAGGGTACATCAGACCCTCAAAGTCCCCCCAAACCTCCCCAGTGTTCTTTGTGCCAAAGAAAGATGGCAGGAAATGGATGGTACAAGATTACCACTACCTAAATGAACACACGATCCATAACAATTACCCCCTTCTGCTCATTGCCCAACTAGTCGACAAACTACAAGGAAGCAAACTCTTCACAAAAATTGACTTATGATGGGGGTATAACAATGTCAGAATCAAAGAAGGAGATGAATGGAAAGCAGCTTTTGTCTGTTTCAAGGGGGCCTACAAATGACTAGTGATGTACTTCAGTCTGATGAACTCCCCGTCCACTTTCCAAGTGATGATGAACGAAATCTTCTCAGATCTGGATGACGTGGTGGTGGTATACATCAATGATCTGTTGATCTTCACCAAAACCACCAACTGAGAAGAACACAACAGAGTCATACAGAAGGTCCTGGAGAGATTAGAAGAAAATGATCTCTTCACCAAACCAGAGAAGTGCATCTTTGGGGTGTCAGAAGTAAACTTCCTCAGAATGGTTGTAGGACAAGAAGGAATCAAAATGGAAGGAGAGAAGGTTGATGCTATCTTGGATTGGCTGACCTCAAAAAGCACCTGACAAGTCCATGCTTTCCTCGGACTAGCAAACTTCTATCAAAGATTCACAGAAGACTTTGTATAGGTTGTGAGACCACTGAATGACTTAACAAAGAAGGACAAAGTCTTCAGTTGGACGGAGAAGGAACAAGAAGCTTTTGATAAGCTGAAACAGAAGTTCATCAGTGCACTGGTATTAGCATTCCCAAACCAAGAAAAAGAATATCGCTTGGAAACAGATACATCTGACTTTGCCACAGGAGCAGTATTATCCATCAAAGGAGATGATGAGAAATTCAGACCAGTCGTATACCTCTCGCACTCTATGAGCCCAGAAGAAAGAAATTACCCAGTCTTTGACAAAGAAATACTCAGTGTCATAAAAGCATTAGAAGAGTGGCATCACCACCTAGAAGAGGCCAAGCATACATGTACCTTCAAAATCTGGAATGACCATGCTAACCTCCAATGGTTCATGCAGAAGCAAAACCTGTCAAGAAGACAAGCATGGTGGTCACAATACCTGTCCAGATTCGATTACCTCTGGGTGCACAAGGCAGGGACCCAAATGGGGAAAGCCAATGCCTTATCTAGAAGAGAAGATCATGCTGTTGGTAAAGAAGATAGCACCAACCAGGTCATGATAACCCCAGACAAAATCCGCTCGACGCAGATAATGGATGATGGGGACTGAAATGAAAACAGAACAGAACCTTATGAACTCCTATCCACTAAAGGACCAGAGCAAAGGGCGAGTGGTGGTGACTGTCTAAGTCTACCAGTGAAGAGGAGAACTGAGTAGTGGCCTTGTAAGTCTGTCCTGATTAAGGTAAAACTCCAAGACAACTAAACTGAGGACTGTTGTCCCATTTGGTGTCTGGTATATATATTCATAGGTTTTATTTGTACATGTGTGTGCATACTTCTAAATACAAATATTCTTGGAATTGTACTATATGAGCATAATGTGCCATTGGGCGATAAGTAAAACATGAGGATGTAACATGCATCAAGGGTCTTCGGAACCAGTAAAGGCAGTGCCTGTTACAAATCCAATAAAAGTCTTGACGACTTAGACGTTTTCTTTCGCTTTCATCTGATATAAGCCAGGTCATGTGACTAACCCCGTGACACATCACATGACGTTGCAGATCACATGATCTAGACAAGACTGATTTCCTCATGACAAAGTGTCACACCCTTGGGCACCACTAGCCCGTTCCCCCTTTCCTTATATGTGGGGCACTGCCCTTTTCATCTCCGCCCTTACCACTGTATTGGGCATCAGATGTAACAACTTACACGCCTATTTAATTTCTGCTTTCTTCTCTTCCATTTCAGAAGGCACTGCCTTTACTGGCTCTGAAGACCCTTGATGCACATTGCATCCTCATGTTATACTTATTGCCCAATGGCACATTATGCTCATATGGTACAACTCTAGGAAATACATATATAGACATATGCACAAACATGTACACACACTATGAACTCAATATATAAGGGTTGCTCGGCTGAGGGTAACTTCTCAGTTTGAGTAACTTGACAGTTGACTTGTACTGGTCGCTTCGAGTACCTGAACTCAGTTCTCCCTACACCTCTCATTAAAGTCTTTGATAGGCTTTTCGTTTCAGTGCCTTCTGTAATGGAAGAGAAGAAGTGGAAATTAAATAGTCATGTATGTTGTTACTTCTGATGTCGGTGCCAAATGCACTGGACGGAGATTAAAGGGCAGTGCCCCTCGTGTAAGGAAAGTGAGAACAGGCTAATGGTGCCCAAGGGTGTGACACTTGTCATGAAGGAATCAGTTTCTTCTAGATCATGTGATCTTCATCATCATGTGATGAGTCATGGGATTAGTCACGTGACCTGGCTTATATCAGTCAAAAGAGAGAAAAATGTCTAAGTCATCAAGACTTTATTGGATTTGTAACATGTGTCAGAAGATGAAAACAGCGAATCAGCTGCCAGCCAGCAAACTCCAACCCCTAGAACTACCCCACATGCCATGGGAAGACATATCTGCTGGCTTCATTACAGATCTCCCAGTTTCATCACAATATGACTCCATTCTCATGGTAGTAGACAGATTCTCAAAAGAAGTGGAGTTCATTCCCTGCAAGAAGGAGATCACAGCCCTCCAAACAGCACAGCTGTATCTCACCCATGTATGGACAAATCACAGTATACCCAGAAGTATTGTATCAGATTGCGGCCTGCAATTCACCGCGCAAGTTATGAAGGATCTATACACGTGCCTTGGCATCAAACCATGCCTCTCCACTGCTGCGCATCCCCAGACAGATGGGCAGACAGAAAGGATCAACCGAGATCTACAACAATATCTCTGCCTTTTCGTCTGTGATCACCAGGAAGATTGGGCTGACTGGCTTCCCATAGCCCAGTTCAGCTACAATGCAAAGAAGCAGGCTTCGACTCAGAAGACACCTTTTGAAGTCACCAGAACCTATGCCCCATGCATGGGAATAGAACCAGGAACTTCAAAAGCTCCCGCTGCTGACGATCTGGCCCAAAAGATCAAAGAAACTCTTACAGAAACCACTGCGAACCTAAAGAAAGAACAGGATCACATGAAGATCTATGCAGATAAACATAGAAGTGAAGCACCAGAGTACAAGATCAGAGATCAAGTGCTCCTGGCCACCAAACATCTACAACTCACATGGCAGTCAAAGAAGCTCTCTGAGAAGTGGCTTGGACTCTTCTCTATCATAGAAGTTATTGGCCGCAACACCGTTAAACTACATCTTCTGCGCTCGATGCACATTCACCCTACTGTCAACATCTTGAGAGTCAAACCCTACAAGGAGCGACTTGAGGGACAACCTTTGAAGGAACCAGGACTGAAATGAAAAAGAACAACAGAAGGTGTGAAGGCAGAGTAACTGCCTTAGAGAGTCATCCTTTATACGAGGAGACAACCAAGACAATCAAACTGAGGGACATTCCTCAGTTTGTTGCTCAGTATATATATTCATAGGTCTTGTGTGTACATGTTGTGACATAACTACCATAAGTGTATTTCTAAGAATCGTACCATATGAGCATAATGCGCCATTGGGCGATAAGTAAAACATGAGGATACAATGTGCATCAAGGGTCTTTGAAATCAGTAAAATGCAGTGCCTTCTGGGATGGAAGAGAAGTAGACGGAGATTAAATACTCATGTGTGTCATAACTTCTGATGCCAGTGCCAATTGCACAGGGCGGAGATGAAAGGGCAGTGCCCCACGTATAAGGAAAGAGGGAAGTGGGCTAGTGGTGCCCAAGGGTGCGACACTTGTTGCGAAAGTTTCAGTCCCTTCTAGATCAGGTGATCTTTCATCATCATGTGATGAGTCACGGGATTAGTCACATGACCTGTTTTATGTCAGTCGAAAGAGAGAAATCATTTAAGTCATCAAGACTGTTATTGGATTCATAACAAGGACCAGTTCACGTGACAGAAGACCGTGAAGAAGAATTTGAAGTTGATTTCATAGTCGACGCTAGACAACACAGAAATGAATGAGAATACCTTGTTCACTGGGCAGGATACAGAGAAGAAAGCCACACTTGGGAGCCTCGAAGAAACCTGGCTCATGCCCAAGATGCCCTGACCCACTTTCACAAGAAGAATCACCACCTTGACGCACGCAAAACCTTCTATGAAACACCTACACTCTTTAATCCCTATGAAGTTCGCTGCAGCACAGTATCCTTTGAAGTTCCGAAGCTTGATCTGGAATCTTGAGCACAGAAGGGGTATGGTGTAATGGCTCGCTATTTCCATGCTTCAGACTTAGAGACAATGGCGAACACTGGAATAGATGTAACACCACGCCCATTATGATTTCCCCTTTTACCTCTATTGATGATCTTATCTTATCTCGGCATTCTCTGGTATCTTATCAGATATCGCACGATTATGGGATTGATCTTATCTGAAGGGACTTAGAAGCTTTTCTCCTTCCTGGACTCTTTCTATTACACTCGCTGACATGTGGCAGATCCGATCTAAGATACAGATCTCATTTACCCACATTAGTCAGCACTGCCCAATTATGTTCCCACACTCATCTCCGTTTCTTCCATTCTATGCCTCATGTTACACATGCTTTATTAATCTCCGCTTTCTCTTATCTCGGCTATACTTTCTGATAGAACATTCTGATGTACTTATTGCTTCTCATGCACAGCCCAGATAAGCAGTGCCTTGATTAGGGTAGTTACACAGCCATGTACAGCCACACTCTATGTATATATAAACCCAAGGAACTCAGCTGGTAACCCCAGTCTTGTTCACTTGGAACTTTCACCTAACAAGTGGATAAGTAGTCAAGTAGCTCACTTGGTCCCAGTATAGTCCCTGGAATATCAAAGGACACTTTCTCTTTGACGCTGCATGTCCTTTCCTCTATATAAGGGAGAACCTTCACAGGGTGTACCCTAGTCCACAGAAGAGCCCTAATCTGGTGCACTCCAGTCTACATCTCCCTTGCTCTATGTCAAGGTTCCTCGCACTCCAGAAGTCCTCAGTGTTAGGTTCGCTTCACTACCAGTCAGGCTCAGTCCCTCCATCCCTCTTGCTTAATAAGCACTCTATACCTTCGATAGGCTACTCTTGAAGTCAGAAGAAGTCTTTCTGTTTCAAGTGCAAAGCAGGCCTATGTTCACTATAGTTAATAGTATGAAACCAATGAAGATTCTAGATTACCTGTATAGCAACATAGGCAATAGACATCTTGGTAACAGACTGCATGTCATGAATGCATACATTTCCCAACTGTGTTGCCTTTGGTTCTTGGTCTATGGAACTGGGAGATGTAAATATATGTTTAGATACTTGTTTTTGACAAGTCAGATATAGTGAATTTCACAAATGTGAATACCGAAATGAGTAAGCCACTTTGAAGGAGTCTATTCCATGGGTCTTCAGGGTCATACAAGTAGTTTGCATACAGAAGTACTGGCCACTGTTCCCTAGCCATCTGGATATGGCCATTGACAAGTTTGCTCCTCATCTTGCAATCTGTGAGACACATACAACCTAAGAATAACATTTACTTACTTGTTATTGCCTCAATTGAGTCCAGCTGGACATAAGAGAGTGCCTGTGCATTCATGGTAGAATCTGCATCTAGATTTCATGTTTTGGGGTATATGGGATGTCAAAGATTGGCCTTTCAGAGTAATCCAGTTGATAATTGCAACTTTCATACCCTATATGTCATCTGCTCTTGTACAATTTACACCCCTCTGAATCTAAATAGAATGTGTCATAAAGGTCAATAAACAAAATGAGCAAAAAGAATTACTAGCTCTGCAATTACAATCACTTCTTCTTCTGAAGATTCTATCAGTCAGTGTTCGAGCCCCAGTACTATGTGAAGAAGCTCTGAAAACATGCTATAATCATCCTGTTCTCTAAATAGGTGCATAAACAATGTGTGATGGTGAGTATACCCATAAGCAATGCGATTGAGACCATAACTTACATGACTGTCAAAGAATCTTGCCCTTCACAATTCTCATCAATATGAACTATAAGTAAAAGGCCATTTGTGATAAGGGTTTGAACATTGCAGAATGCATGAACAGAGCACCTGAAATACTGTCTATAATGAACAAGCAGATCCTGAGTCATTCTGCAAACAAGTAAGTACTGACATTAATGGATGAGATGAAACTCACAGTTTCTTCCTAGGTCCAAGCTGTAGGGCACTTGAATACAGATGCTTCTGGCCAACTGATGCTTCAGATGAAGAGCCATCAAAATTTTGTTGCCTAGGTGGCATGAATTCAACAAGCCAACAGTGTCAGGATTGATATTCAGTATAATAAGAAACAAAGAGAAGGATGCTGCTTACTTCATGATGCCATGACCTGAGTTTTATAGTCTGGCAGTAAGGCACAGCCTGCAACCCTTTGAGTATGACCATGACAGTCTGTTATGATCTGAACAGACTTACAGATCTCTAAGTGAAATGACACACTGCTGGCCTGGGCATGATACATCTCTGGCTCTTGAAACAGAAAGACTTCTTCTATCTTCAAAGGTTGGCTTTGAAGATTACTTCAGGGATAGCCTATCAAAGGCATCCAAAGGATGGCCTATCGAAGACATAGTGTGCTTATTAAACAGGAGGGATGGAGAAACTGAGCCTGACTGGTAGAGCCTACAGTTTAGATGAGAGATCTAAGTAAGCAAGACTGGGGTTTTGCCAGTCAAGCTCCCTGGGCTTATATAGATGAGAGAAATGTGTGTACATGTTGTGTAAGTATCCTAATTGAACACTAGCTTATCTGGACTGTGTATGAGAAGTGATAAGTATATCAGAAAGTATAGTTGAGATAACAGTAATTAATAAGGCATGTGTGGCATGAGGCATAGAAGAGAAGCAAAGCAGAGATGAACATGAGAACATAATGGGCAGTGCTGACCAATGTGGTTAGGCAAGATCCAGATTGGCAGATCTGATCTGTCTGTATATCAGCTAGTGCATGAGAAAAGGGAGAGAGAAAGAGAAACGACTAAGTCCTTGTGATTGTGGGATATCTGATAAGATACTGGAGATTGCCGAGATAAGATAAGATAATGTCTGGCCTGTCAAAAGTGTAATGGTTTGGGTTGTGCATCTATGCCAGTTGTCACCATTGCTTCCAAGTCTGAAGTGTGAAAGTAATGAGCTGTTATACCATACCCCTTCTGTGCTTGAGATTCCAGATCAAGCTTGGGAACTTCAAAGGATACTGCACTGCAGTGAGCTTTATAAGGGTTAAATATGTCAAAGTTGTCATAGAAGACTTCTCTTGTGTCGAGGTGGTGATTCTTCTCATAGAAAAGGGCCAGGGCATCTGTAGTATGGGTGAGATTCTTCTTCAGTTCCCATGTGTGGTCATCTTCTCCATATCCTACTCAGTGAATGAGATATTCCCAACTGTTTCTGTGTTTCCACATGTCTACAATAAAGTCTACTTCAAATTCTTCTTCCCAGTCATCAGTAGTCAAGACAAGTCCTGGTTCTTTCACAGGCTGCCTTTCGAGTCTTTCCTTGTAGGGTTTGACTTGTGACACATTGACTACAGGATGGATTCTCATCGAGAGAGGGAGTCGTAGTTTTACAGCATTGTAGCTAATAACTTCTGTCATGGAGAAGGGTCATAGTCACTTCTCGGATAGCTTCTTTGACTGCCTGGTGAGGCGAAGGTTGTTGGTGGCCAGCAGCACTTGATCTCTGATCTTGTACTCTAGTGCATCACTTCTATGTCTGTCTGCTTGCAGAACCATATGCTTTTGCATCTTCTTGAGGTTTGCAGATGTTTCTGCAAGAGTTTCTTCTATCTACTGGGCTAGCATATCTGCAGCAGGGGCTTTGGATGTTCCAGGTTCCATTCCCATACAAGGGGCATAGATTCTGGTAACTTCAAAGGGGGATTTCTCAGTGGAGGCTTGCCATTTCACATTGTAGCTGAATTGGGCGATAGGCAACCAGTCTGACCAATCTTCTTGGTGGTCACATATGAATAACTGCAGATACTGCTGTAGATCTTGGTTGATCCATTTTATCTGTCTGTCTGTTTGAGGGTGTGCTGCCATGGAAAGTCATGGGCATATTCTAAGACATGCACAAAAGTCCTTTATAACTTGCACAGCAAATTGGGGTCCTCAGTCTGATATAATGGATCTAGGGATCCTGTGATTTGTCCAGACCAATGTGAGGTATAGTTTAGCAGTTTCCAGCACTGTGATTTCCTTCTTACAGGGGATAAACTCCACTTCTTTAGAGAACCTGTCTACTATCATGAGGATAGAGTCATATAGTGATGAAACTGGGAGATTGGTGATGAAGTCAGCTGATACATATGTCTTCCCATAGCATGTGTGCCAGTTCTAGTGGTTGGAGTTTGCCAGCTGGTGGCTGGTTCCCTGTCTTCATCTTCTGACACATGTGGTATCTAGCCACGTAGTCCTTAATCTGAACTGTCATTCCTGGCTGATAGTAGTGGCACTTGATGAGTTCAATTGTCTTCTCATTCCCAGGGTGTCCTGCAATTGGGGTATCATGATAGAGTGTGATAAGATCCATCCAATCTTCTTTGGTGACAAATATCTTATTGTCTCTCTTAAAGATTTCTTCATCTGATAACTGCCCTCTATCTTCTTCAATCTTTTGTACTTCTTGAAATGAAAAAGCCTCTCAGAGATTTTAGCGAGAAGTGTAGGGGACTGAGTTCAGGCACTCGAAGTGACCAGTACAAGTCAACTGTCAAGCTACTCAAACTGAGGAGTTACTCTCAGTTGAGCGGCCCTTTATATATTTGAGGGCATAATGTGTGTACATGTTTGTGCATATGTCTAAATATGTATTTCCTTAGAATCATACCATAGGAGCCTAAGCATAACATGAGGATGCGTCATGCATCAAAGATCTTTGGAGCCAGTAAAGGCAGTGCCTTCTGTAATGGAAGAGAGGAGATGGAGATTAAATACTCGTGTTGGTCGTGACTTCTGATGTCCATGCTTCGTTACACAGGACGGAGATTAAAGAGCAGTGCCCTATATATAAGGAAAGTGGAAATGGGCTAATGGTGCCCAAGGGTGCGACACTTGTCACGAGAGTTCTGTGTTCTCATCTGGATCATGTGATCCTTATCGTCATGTGATCCACCACGTTGTTAGTCATGTGACCTGGCTTATGTGAGTCAAAAGTGAGAAATCATCTAAGTCCAGTGTAACGGATTCACAATTCTCACTTCCCTAGAATCCGCCACTAACGCGCCTTCACCGCATGTTTGGCTAGAACGCCTAACGAGAGACACGGTTCGTTTCTATTTATGCTATCGATGACGTCATGGTCTGGACCACGACACGTTCCCTTATCTTTACGTATCCGCTATCTATTGACATCATAGAACACTCTAGTCCGCCTCATGTAGTACGCATGCTAGTACATGCCTTCCCCTCATGTAGTGATGTCATATGGTCCGTGCGCATGTGTAGATAGTATTTAATGGCAACGATCCAGTGGTAAAGCCCCCAGCTTTATTCAC
>JBBPTS010000557.1:0-14095 GCA_038094235.1 Fistulinella staudtii
TTTGTAGCCAATAGTATGTACTATTTATGTCTCCACCAAGGCTAAGCATGATTCCCACAATGTTTGGCAGTGCACTCTGCACACTGCTGTTAGGGTAAACATTGAAAGGGTTTTTGAGGTCACTGTAAGTCCGCAGGACTTTATGAATTTGTAACACTGGGCAGCATACCACATTCGGGCAGCTATAGAGAAACCGAAAGAAGAAAGGAAGCAACCCATGCAACTGGTGCCAGAACGCTTCCATAAGTGGCTAAAAGTGTTCGAAGAAAAGGATTCCAAGAGAATGCCGTTAAGAAAACCCTGGGATCATGCTATAGATCTCAAAGATACATTTACTCCAAAAAAGGGAAAACTGATCCCATTGGGACCAAAAGAGCAGGAAGAATTCTCGGCGTTCATAGATGAACAACTATGAAAGGGGTACATACGTCCCTCAAAATCCCCCCAAGTCTCACCAGTCTTCTTTGTCCCAAAGAAGGATGGACACAAACACATGGTACAGGATTACCGCTATCTAAACGAACATACAGTTCACAACAACTACCCCTTGCCCCTCATTTCGCAACTGGTAGATAAGCTTAAAGGAGCAAAGAAGTTCATGAAGATCGACCTCAGATGGGGCTATAACAATGTTCACATAAAAGAAGGAGACAAATAGAAAGCTGCCTTCATCTGCTTTCGGGGGGCCTTCGAACCCTTAGTCATGTACTTCGGGCTGTGCAACTCCCCCTCTACTTTCCAAGCAATGATGAACGAGATCTTTGCTGATCTAGAAGACGTCGTGGTAATCTATATTGATGACCTCCTCATATTCACGAAATCAGACTCCCAGGAGGAGCATGATTGGATCGTGAAAGAAGTTCTTAAGAGATTAGAAGAAAACGATCTCTTTGCAAAACCAGAAAAATGCACGTTCTCCATGGAAGAAGTGGAATTCCTCGGGATGACCATGGGAAAGGATGGAATCAAAATGGACGATGATAAGGTGGATGCCATCGAAGCCTGGCCAAAACCAAGGAACTTGTATGATGTACAGAGCTTCCTAGGATTAGCCAACTTCTACCACCAGTTCATCAAAGATTACACATCCATCACGAAACCCCTGACCCACCTCACAAAAAAGGATCTACCATTCCAATGGGAGACAGAAGAAGAAGGAGCCTTTGACAGGCTCAAAAGAGCATTTTCCACAGCCCCAATCCTAGCATTCCCAGATGATGAAACCGAATACCAACTACAAACGGATGCATCGGATTTCGCCACAGGGACAATCCTGGAAACGAAAAAGGAAGAGCGTTGACACCCTGTCGCCTTCTTCTCGCACGCCCTAAATGACACTGAAAGAAATTACCCGGTGTTCAACAAAGAGATGCTTAGCATAATAAGGACACTCAAGAAGTGGAGACACTACCTAGAAGGAGCACGCTTCCAGTTCAAGATCTGGAATGACCACGCAAATCTCCAGTGGTTCATGCAAAAACAAGATCTGAACAGATGGCAGGCTCGATGGAGCCAGTACCTCTCTAGGTTTAACTATGTCTGGGTACACAAACCAGGGATGGCGATGGCCACAGCAGATGCGCTCTCTAGAAGAAGTGATCACACAGAAGGAGTTGAGAATGACAATAAGGGCATCCAACTCATAACCCTGGATAAGATCCATTTGACATGCATCGAAGATGATGGGGACAGAATCTTGGACCAGATCCAATCGGAAACCCTACAGCTTTGGGAATTGGAGGTCAACACAATAGAGAAACAAGGAGCAGAGCTCTCAGATGATGGAGTTTTTAGGAAAGAAGGCAAAGTCTTCACACTGGAAAAGGTCCACATGACGGTAATGACCGCCTACCACAACATGCCAGTGGCAGGACATCCAGGAGTGGAAAAGACAATGAGCCTGATCCAGACCCATTACTATTGGCCAGGAATGACCAAAGACGTAAAAGACTATGTGGCCTGATGCCACACCTGCCAGAAAATAAAAACAGGAAATACAGCTCCAGCCGGCAAGCTACAACTGCTGGAACTATCGAACATGCCATGGGAAGATATTTCTGCTGACTTTCTCACCAATCTACCCATCTCCCAAGGTCATGACTTAGTACTTGCCATTATAGATTGATTCTCCAAAGAAGTAGAATTCATCCCCTGTAACAAAAGCATTAGCGTGTTTGACATGGCTAAACTCTATCTAGAGTGTGTTTGAATGAACCACAGACTTCCCCGAAGCATTGTGTCAGATTGCGGCCCACAATTCGCTGCACAAGTCATGAAAGATCTATGCACACGCTTAGGGATAAAACCCCACCTATCAACGGCATCTCATCCGCAAACAGATGGACAGACGGAGCACATTATATGAGACCTACAGCAATACCTTTGGTTGTTCATATGTGATCATCAGAATGACTGGAGTGAATGGCTGCCCATTGCTCAATTCTCCTATAACTCGAAGAAGCAAGCTTCTTCCCATAAAACCCCTTTCGAAGTCACCTGGACCTACCCACCATGGATGGGAGTAGAACCCGGAACTTCAAAAGCCCTAGCGGCTGACAAACTAGCTCAAAAGATCAAGCAAACCCTTGCAGAAACCTCCACCAACCTAGAAAAAGCTCAAGAGGCAATGAAAAAACAAGCTGACAAGCACCAATCTGACGCCCCTGAATACAAGATAGGCAATCAGGTGCTGCTTGCTATAGAAAACCTTCGCTTGACGCGAGAATCTCAGAAGCTCTCTGAGAAGTGGCTGGGCCCCTTCCAGATCACGCAGATAATTGGCCGGAATGCTATTAAACTACTCCTTCCTTCACAAATTAAAATACACCCAGTGGTAAACGTATCATGGATCAAACCCTACAAGGAACGCCTTGATGGCCAACCTGTGCAGAACCCAGGACCAGTCCTAGTGACTGAGGACCGGGATGAAGAATACGAAGTCGATTTCATTGTCGATGCTCATAAATGTCGGAATAGATGGGAATATCTAGTGTATTGGCACAGATACTTGGAAGAAGATCGCACTTGGGAACCAGAGAAGAACCTCACCCATGCCAAAGAGGCAATATCAGAATTCCATGAGAAAAACCCCAAACTCTACCTACACAAGTCATTCTACAAAAACTTCAGTCTAGAAAACCCTTACAAAACCCTTTTTGTATGCGCTCTCACTTTCACATCCCACCCAACCACCCATTAGGGTCTTCGATGGAACTTGAAGACCATGAGAAGGGGATGGTGTTATGAACCCAACAGACTTAGACGTTTTCTTTCACTTTCCACTGATATAAGCCAGGTCACGAGACTAACCCCGTGACACATCACATGACGATGAGGATCACATGATCCAGAAGAGACTGCATCTCTTGCGACAAGTGTCACACCCTTGGGCACCATTAGCCTGTTCCCTCTTTCCTTATATGTGGGGCACTGCCCTTTCCATCTCCACTCTTACCACAGAACCAGGCATCAGAAGTTACAATCAAACATGAGTATTTAATCTCCGTCTCTCTCCTCTTCCATTTCAGAAGACACTGCCTTTATTGGTTCCGAAGAACTCTTGATGCACGTTGCATCCATATATATCACCTATCACCCAATGGCACAATATACTCTTATGGTACGATTCTCTAGAAATACGTATTTAGAAGTATGCCACAACATGCACACACATATGCCCATGAATATATAAAGGGTTGCTCAACTGAGGGTAACTCCTCAGTTTGAGTAACTTGACAGTTGACTTGTACTGATCGCTTCAAGTACCTGAACTCCATTCCTTCTACATTTCTCGCTAAAGTCTCTGAGAGGCTTTTTCGTTTCAGGAGTGGAATGGGTCCCCAATTATCTTCTAGGGTTTGGACTTCTTCTTTGTCCTGTGCCCCTTGGCTTGCCCAGTTCATGGTGGCATGCCAGTGCCTATCTACTTCTCTGTGCCACTCCTCCAGATCTTCTTCATCAGCCAGATCTTCTTCAAACGGATTGGTGGTTTCTTCTTCTTCTTCAGAGGGGTCCTCCTCATCAAGAGGGGTTATAACTTCTGGTTCTTCAGGCAAGAAGTGCCATGAGGTCATTAGTGAGTACTCTAGCCCTGCTAGGGTTATCAACCATTTTACTTCTTGGTTTTTCTTCAGGGGTGATGTTAAGTAATTGCTCTATGTTCTCATTGTCATCAAGAGTGAGATGGAGAGGATGAGAAATGCAACATTACTGAGGAACCCCATGGTCTTCTGTCTGTTCTTCTTAGAGTAGAGGGTGTAACCAACGTACTTCTTCAAACTTCAAAGGTGAGAGATAGCCTATCAAAGGCATAGGGTTGCTTTGTAAGCAATGGAAAGGGGGATGACTACTGTCAGGAGTCCCACTGGTAGAGCACACTGGTTAGGTGTGAGATCCAAGTTAACAAGACTGAGGTTTTTACCAGTTGAGCTACCTAGCTATATATATGCAGA
This sequence comes from Fistulinella staudtii, assembly GCA_038094235.1. Classification (NCBI taxonomy): domain Eukaryota; kingdom Fungi; phylum Basidiomycota; class Agaricomycetes; order Boletales; family Boletaceae; genus Fistulinella; species Fistulinella staudtii. The sequence continues at coordinate 4,452 of JBBPTS010000557.1, forward strand.
GATACATGGCTGTGTCTATCCTAATCGAGGCACTCCTTATCTAGGCTGTGTGTGAGAAGCAATAAGTACATCAGAAAGTCCATCAGAAGGCATAGCTGAGATAGCAGTAATGAAAAGAGCATGTGTTACATGAGGCATAAGAATGGAAGCAACCGAGATGAGTGCATGAACATAAAGGGCAGTGCTGACCAATATGGATAGATGAGATCTGTATCTTAGATCAGATCTTCCTTATGTCAGTGAGTGTGTGGAATAGGGAAAGAAAGGAAAGAGATCAAGTCCATCACAATCATGTGATATCTGATAAGATACCAGAGATTGCCAAGATAAGATAAGATGGCATCTGCTTGTCAAAAGCGTAGTGGTTTGGGCTGTGCTTCTATGCCGGTCCTTGCCATGGCTTCAAGGTCTGAAGCATGAAAGTAATGAGCCATTACAGAGGGTGTGTTACTATTTGCTAACACCTTGGTTTCTTCTGCAATGAGTACGGACTTGTGTATGGGTTGTTGATAGTCTTGTTCAAGTGAAGCAAACCTAACTCCTATAACTTCTGAGGAGTGCAGATGCTTGTCGTCAAGCAAGGGAGAGGTGGACTGGGGTACACTATGTGAGAGTTCTCTCTTATATAGAGGAAAGGATGCACAGCATCAAAGAGGAAGTGTCCTTTGATATCCTGGGACTATACTGGGACCAAGTGAGTTACTTGGCTGCTTATCCACTTGTTAGGCAAAAGTTCCAAGTGAAGAAGACTGGGGTTACCAGCCAAGTTCCTTGAGTTTATATATGCATAGGTTGTGGCTGTACATGGCTGTGTAACTACCCTAATCAAGGCACTAGCTTATCTGGGCTGTGTGTGAGAAGCAATAAGTACATTGTAATGGCTTGCTATTTCCACACTTCAGACTTAGAAGAAATGGCAAAGACCAGAATAGACACAACACCTCACCCATTATGATTTCCCTTATCTTTTACCCCTATTGATGATCTTATCTTATCTCAGCATTCTCCAGTATCTTATCAGATATCGCACGATTGCAGGATTGATCTTATCTGAAGGGACTTAGAAGTTTTCCTCTGTCTCGGACTCTTTCCTCTTTCGCACTCGTTGACATATGACAGATCCCATCTAAGATACAGATCCCATCTAACCATATCAGTCAGCACTGCCCTCTATGTCTCACACTTATTTCCGTCTCTTCCATTCTATGCCTCATGCTACACATACCTTATTAATTTCTGCTTTCTATATTTGTTATCTCGGCTATGCTTTTCTGATGGACTCTTCTGATGTACCTATCACTTCTCATGCACAGCCCAGATAAGCAGTGCCTCAATAAGGGTAGTTACACAGCCATGTACAGCCACATTCTATGCCTATATAAACCCAAGGAACTCAGCTGGTAACCCCAGTCTTGTTCACCTTGGAACTTTCACCTAACAAGCGGATAAGCAGCCAGGTAGCTCACTCAGTCCCAGTATAGTCCCTGGATATCAAAGGACACTTTCTTCTTTGACGCAGGATGTCCTTTCCTCTATATAAGGGAGAACCTTCGCATGGTGTACTCCAGTCTGTTACGAACTCAATAAAAGTCTTGATGACTTAGATGATTTCTCTTTACCTTCAACTGACATAAGCAAAGGTCACGTGACTATCCCTGCGACATATCACATGACAACAAAGGTCACATGATCTAGACAAGACCGAATCCTTCACGACAAAGTGTCACACCCTTGGGCATCATTAGCCCATTCCCTCTTTCCTTACACATAGGGCACTGCCCTTTAATCTCTGTCCTGTGCAATAGACACTGGCATCAGAAGTCATGACACACATGACTATTTAATCTCCATTCCTTCCCTTCCATTACAGAAGGCACTGCCTTTATTGCTTTCAAAGACCCATGATGCATGCTGTATCCTCATATCATACTTATCACCCAATGGCACATTATGCTCACATGGTACAATTCCTAGAAATACATTTATAGTAGTTATGCCACAACATGTACATACAACTCTATGAATATATAAACCAGGCTGCTTTGCTGAGGACGATTCCTCAGTTAAAGTAGTTTGGTGGTGCAGACCTCTAAAGTCAACACACCCTGAGCTTCATTACTCAGTCACCCCTCCTTTTACAAGTCATTAGTTGGCTTTTCCATTTCACAGTCCACGGAAGAGCCCTCACACAGTGTACTCCAGTCCACATCTCCCTTGCTCCACATTAAGGTCCCTCGCACTCTAGAAGTCCTCGGTGTTAGGTTTGCTTCATACATCAGAATGTTCTATCAGAAAGCATAGCCGAGATAAGAGAAAGTGGAGATTAATAAAGCATGTTGTACATGAGGCATAGGAATGGAAGCAATGGAGATGAGTGTGAGAACATAATTGGGCAGTGCTGACTGATATGGTTAGATGAGATCTATATCTTAGATCGGATCTTCCATATGTCAGCGAGTGCAGAGGAAACGAGAAAAGAGTCTGAGAAAAGCAAAAGACTTCTAAGTCCCTTCAGATAAGATCAATCCTGCAATCATGCAATATCTGATAAGATACCGGAGAATGCCGAGATAAGATAAGATCATCAATAGGGGTAAAGAGAAAGAAACAGGAAATCATAATGGGCATGGTGTTGCTTCTATGCTGGTCTTCGCCATTGCTTCTAAGTCTGAAGTGTGGAAATAGTGAGTCATTACACCATCTTCTTTCATACCTCATGACAATCTCATATGCTGCTTCTAAGTCCTAGGATCAATCTATGATCTGATCTTCTTCATCTAAGATCCAGTCATGATGAGATCTTCCTCTAGAGATCCAGGATCTCACTTCTGATGGTGGAGATTGAAACACGAAGACTTCCTTCTTTGTGAGAGATAGCCTTTCAAAGGCATAGTGTGCTTTATTCAGCAGGAGGAGGGAGGACTGAGTCTGACTGGTAGAGCATGGCCTTAGGTGTGAGATCCAAGTAAGCAAGACTGGGGTTTTACCAGTCAAGCTACCCAGCTATATATATGCAAAAGTACATGGCTGTGTCTATCCTAATCGAGCAAGGCCTTATCTGGGCTGTGTGTGAGAAGCGATAAGTACATCAGAAGGTATAGCCGAGATAGCGGTAATGAAAAAGGCATGTGTTACATGAGGCATAGAAATGGAAGAAGCAGAGATAATCATGAGAACATAGAGGGCACTGCTGACTGATATGGGTAGATGAGATCTGTATCTTTAGATCAAATCTTCCTTATGTAACAGCTCGTTACTTTCATGCTTCAGACCTAGAAGTGATGGCAAGAACTGGCATAGACGCACAACTCAAACCACTACGCTTTTGACAAGCCAGACGTTATCTTATCTTATCTCAGCAATCTGCAATATCTTATCAGATAAAGTACGATCGCAAAGGACTTAGTTGTTTTCTCTTTCTCTTTCTCTTTTCCCATGCTCTTGCTGTTACGAACCCAATAAAGTCCACTGGACTTAGACGTTTTCTTACTCTCGAATAACATAAGCAAAGTCACGTGACTAACCTCGTGACGCATCACATGACAATAAAAGATCACCTGATCTAGACGAGAACCGAACCCTCTGCAACAAGTGTCGCACCCTTGGGCACCACTAGCCTGTCTAGCCCGTTCCCCCTTTCCTTATACGTGGGGCACTGCTCTTTTCATCTCCGTCTGTGCAACTGGCACCGACATCACACGTAACGACTCACACAACTATTTAATCTCCATCTCTTCTCTTCCATTATAGAAGGCACTGCCTTATTGGCTCTGAAGACCCTTGATGCATGATACATCCTCATGAAATACTTATCGCCCAATGGCCAATTATGCTCTTATGGTATGATTTCTAAAAATATGTTTATGGTAGCTATGATACACATGTACAAACATAAGACCATGAATATATAAAGGGCGACTCAACTGAGAGTAACTCCTCAGTTTGAGAAGCTTGACAGTTGACTTGTACTGGTCACTCCGAGTGCTCAAAACCCAACCTCTACATCTCTCGCTAAAAGTCTTTGAAAGGCTTTTTCGTTTCACTTGCTGATGTAAGGAAGATCTGATCTAAGATACAGATCTCATCTATCCATATCGGTCAGTACTGTTAATTATGTTCTCATGCTCATCTCCACTTCTTCCATTCTTATGCCTCATGTAACACATGCCTTACTCATTACTGCTATCTCAGCTATGCCTTCTGATGGACCTTTCTGATGTACTTATTGCTTCTCACACACAGCCTAGATAAGGCCATGCTCAATTAGGATAGACACAGCCATGTATCTCTGTATATATATAGCCGAGTAGCTCGACTAGCTAAACCCCAGTCTTGTTTACTTGGATCTCACCTGCACAGCCGGTGCTCTATCAGTCAGACTCAGTTTTCCCCTCCTCTCTCGCTGAATAAGCACACTATGCCTTTGATAGGCTATCCATCTATAAGGGCCAATACTTCATGCTGTCCTTAAGAAGAAGAAGAAGTCTGCCTGTTTCACTTAAACAAGACTACACCTTTGCCCGCGTACAAGACCGCGCCTGCATCACAAGAAGAAGCCGTCACCGAGAAAGAACCTCGCAACCGACTAACTACCAAGGAACCATGGCGTTTACACAGTAACACACCCCCCCATCTTTTCCAGGCATACTAAGTCTTGGTAGTGTCTGGAATATTTTCAGGAAGCTCATCACCTTTCTTTCCCTCACCCTCTCCTCTCCAACACTCAGAAGAAGAAGAAGTGAGATACCTCGAGTTCGTCAAAGACGTCAATCACTTCGGCAACCACCTACACGCCCTCCTCACCACCACCATCGAAAGGTACAATTTAGGGAGACTGATTGGGACCTTTTATGAGGAAATAAAGCTGGCGTTTGTAGTAGTAGAGACAATCGCACTAGGAAGAGAGGCAGCGCGCCTAGGCTTGGAAGAAGCAGGCACGCAGAGGATAGAAGAACTGTTGGGCAGTGCCATAGTCAGGACCCCCAAACAAGAAGAGATCGAAGTACAACTCCTCCGCACTCTGCCCCCACCCCATTCCTCCACCATCGTCTCCAAAAGAAGGGAGAGATGCTACAACCCAGTCCCTCAAAAGAAACAAGGAGACATACCAACCGCAAGTTCGTACTTGAGACCAAGGTGCAACCTCAGGGTAGTGAGGAAGTAGCAAAGAAGAGACATAAACCTGCGTATTGAAAGTAGAAATTCCACCCACTTGTTAAGAAGGTTCACAAGCTTGCGCTGAAGAAGAAGAAACCCACTACAAAGAAATGGCCACCCTCTCCCAAGAAGACTTCAATGGGCTCATGGCACGCATCGCATCTCTAGAAAACGAATCCATTCAAAACTGCATCGACAAGGACACAATGATAGATGCAGCACGACTAATGGAACAACAACTTAGAGACACCAACAATTACACCACAGCTGCGGAACAAAGAACAAGAGACCTCCTGGAGACGTTCTCTTGGGCTCGATTAGGAGGAGGAAGTGGCAAAGTCGAAGTGTTCGCCGACCCCAGGGAATTTAAAGGAAACCCGAAGGAGTTTGACAAGTGGTGGACGAAGATAAGGACATTCATAAACATAAATGAATGAACCTTTATGAAAGATACTCTGGACACCTCAGGACAGCCCATTCTGGTCAATGGAAGGAGGCTGACGGAGCCAGATCTAGAAAGAAGACTAGTGGCAGTACTATCAAGGATGAAAGGAAGAAAAGCAGGAAACTGGGCCGAAGCTGAATTAGACCAAATGAATACCCATGGGGCATGCTTCCAGAGCTGGGAAGATTTCTCCAAAGTGGTCGAAAGCATGTTTAGGCCCATACTTCAAAAAGACTCCGCAGTAATGGACCTGGAAAGATTAGAGCAAGGAAACATGGATGTAGACGAGTTCCTCGCCTGATGGAGATCTCTCCAAATCCAGGCCAAAGTCGACGATGGACATGGAGTCCGCATCCTCAAAAAGAATGTCAACTTCTTCATAAAAAAGGACCTTTTCCACAATAACCAGAGAAAGGATATGATAGAAGAAACTATCGAAGAGATATAAGAAATTGGCAAAAATCAAGAGGCCTTCAGAATGGCCGCCAATTTGAAGAAATGGGGAGCGCAACCCCAAAGAAGAGAAGAAAGGATCGCCACCACGACCTCTACCCCCACACCAAGAAGCTGCTTCAACTGCGGACAAACAGGTCACTTCGCAAGAGATTATAAGAAGCCGAAGAACTCGTGTGATAAATGTGGATGGGGAGGCAGACAGCACAAGAAGGAATGCCCCAAAACAAGACAAAATGCAAGGGGGGCTTCAAAAGAAAAAGAAGAAGGGGCAATATTGTGGGAAGTAGCCGATGAAAAGCCCAAAATCAATGATTCCATGGCAGACCTAAAAGGGATGTCAATGGAACAGATGCAGGAATACTTCCTGAGAAGGGCCCAGAAGGGAAAAGGCTGAGCAAACTGAAGAAGGGGCTCCAGTTTGCCAATAAGTATGAAGTGCTGACAGTTCCAGAAGTATTTATTCCAGAAACCATCTTGTAATGTCAGAGGCGGCTCAAGAAGAGTATGGTGCAGATGATACATGCACGCTTCATTCCTCTTTGAAGAAAAAGGAACTGGAAGAAGAAATCCCTGAAAAGCTCGCAACTAGATTGGCTCGAATCAAAGGAAATGAAATCGTCATGACCTTAGGGATATCAGCTAATAAGAAGAACTTCATGAAAGGACAGGCTCTCCTAGATAGCGGAGCAAACATCACCTTCATCAATGAACGATGGGTACAGAAGAATCAAATACCCACAAAGAAGCTTGAAAGACCTATACTGGTCTTTAATGTAGATGGAACAAAGAATTCCGCCAGAAACATCACGCACACCGCGGAAATTATAATCGACTTCAACGGCCATTGGGAAAAAGTTACTGCCGATATGACAGATCTCCACAAGTTTGATCTGGTCATAGGCTTCACATGGCTCCAATGCCACAACCCTGAGATAAACTGGCAAATGGGAGAAGTAAAGATGACAAGATGTCCTCACTCATGTTACCTTCTACAGGATAGAAGTGTTTGGCTAGCCCAATGCGAAAAAGAAGAACAAGAGAGCGCTTAGACAGCTTACAACATCAGGTCAGCCCTTAAGAAGGAAGAACCTGTTGAGAAGAAACCAGAAGATCTCATCCCAAAAAGATTCCACAAGTGGCTAAAAGTATTCTCACAACATGAGTTGGAAAGAATGCCGCTCAGGAAACCATGGGATCACGAGATAGAACTAAAAGAATCTTTCGTACCAAAGAAGGGAAGAATAATTCCCCTTTCGGTCATGGAACAAGAAGAGGTGTTGGCCTTCCTAGAAGATCAACTCAGGAAAGGATATATCCGACCATCAAAATCCCCCCAGACGTCTCTGGTGTTCTTTGTCCCAAAGAAGGATGGACAAAAGAGAATGGTACAGGACTACCGATATCTCAACGAACACACCGTGAGAAACAACTACCCCCTACCGCTAATCGCTTCCCTGGTAGACAAGCTCCAAGGAAGCACAAGATTCACGAAGATAGATCTGAGATGGGGATACAACAACGTCCGAATCAAAGAAGGAGATGAGTGGAAGGCAGCCTTCATTTGCTTCAAAGGCGCCTTTGAACTGTTACGAACTCAATAAAGTCTCAACGACTTAGACGTTTTCTCTCACTCTTCGCTGATATAAACCAGGTCACGTGACTAACCCTGTGACACATCACATGATGATGAAGATCACATGATCTAGAAGAGACCGAATCCTTCACGACAAGTGTCGCACCCTTGGGCACCATTAGCCCGTTCCCTCTTTCCTTATACGAGGGGCACTGCCCTTTTCATCTCTGCCCTGTGCAACTGGCACCAGCATCAGAAGTCACAACATACATGAGTATTTAATCTCTGTTCCTTCTCTTCCATTTTAGAAGGCACTGCCTTTACAGGATCCAAAGACCCTTGATGCATATTACATCCTCATGCCCTACTTATCGCCCAATGGCAAATTATGCTCTTATAGTATGATTTCTAGAATTACGTTTATGGTAGTTACTACACACATGTACAAACATGACCTATGAATATATAAACCAGGCCGCTCTGCTGAGGACGATTCCTCAGTTAGAGTAACTTGGCAGTACCGACTTAAAGTCAACTCTGAGTCCTCTACTCGACCCTCTCCTCCTCCTGAGAAGTCATTGATTGGCTTTTCATTTCACGAACTACTTGTCATATACTTCAGACTCATGAATTCCCCCTCCACTTTCCAATCAATGATGAACGAAATCTTCGCGGATATGGATAATGTGGTAGTGGTTTATATAGACGACCTCTGTATCTTCACGAAAGGAGGAACTCAAGAAGAACACAACAAGATTGTCAATGAAGTCCTCCGAAGGCTAGAAGAACATGACCTTTTTGCCAAACCAGAAAAGTGCACCTTCGGAGTAGAAGAAGTCCCCTTCCTAGGCATGATCATAGGAAAGGATGGTATCAAAATGGAGAAAGAAAAGGTAGAAGCCATTCAGGAATGGCCATCCCCCAGAACCACCCGACAAGTACGGGCCTTCCTGGGACTAGCTAACTTTTACTGAAGATTCGTCAAAGGAATGGCTCAGTACATGAGACCACTCAATGATCTCCTAAAAAAGGATATCTCCTTCCACTGGGAAGAAAAAGAAGAAAAGGCCTTCAATGAACTAAAAAGAATGTTCACCATGGCACCAATACTCACTTTCTCTAACCAGGAAGCGGAATACTGATTAGAGACGGATGCATCAGACTTCGCCACTGGAGCAGTACTGATGGTCAAACAAGAAGGAACCTTTCATCTAGTCGCATATCTCTCTCACTCCATGTCCCCTGAAGAGAGAAACTACCAAACCTTCAACAAAGAAATGCTAAGCGTCATCAGGGCATTAGAAGAATGGCGTCATCACTTAGAAGGTGCCAAGCAGAAGTTCGAAATCTGGAATGATCACACCAACCTACAATGGTTCATGAAAAAGCAAAACTTGAACCAAAGACAAGCGCGATGGTCACAGTATCTCTCCAGATTTAACTACACCTGGGTCCATAAACCAGGCACCCAGATGGCTAAAGCAGATGCACTGTCAAGAAGAGCTGACCACATGATCGGTATAGAAGAAGATAATCAAGGCATAACCTTGATGACCCCGGACAAAATCCACTCGACGCAGATAAGGGATGATGGGGATGATATGAAGAATAGAATCTGCAACAATACACTTGCCCTCAAAGAATCAGAAGTACAAAAGATCGAAGAAGACGAAGGGCAGCTATCAGAAGATGGACTCTTTATGAAGGATAGGAAAATATTTGTTCCCACAGAAGATCAGATGGACCTCATCATGCTCCATCATGATACCCCAATAGCCGGACACCCCAGAAATGAAAAAACGATAGAGCTAGTCAAGCGGCACTACTATTGGCCCGGCATGACAGCACTTATCAAAGACTACATGGCTAGTGAAACGAAAAAGCCATCAAGACTTTTAAGTGAAAGAGGGACTGAGTTCAGGTACTCGAAGCGACCAATACAAGTCAACTGTCAAGTTACTCAAACTGAGGAGTTACCCTCAGCTGAGCAACCCTTATATATTCATGGATTCG
>JBBPTS010000558.1:0-14081 GCA_038094235.1 Fistulinella staudtii
ATGGGCGAGGTGTTGCATCTATGCCGGTCTTCGCCATTGCTTCTAAGTCTGAAGCGTGGAAATAGCGAGCCATTACACCATACCCCTTCTGTGCTCGAGATTCCAGATCGAGCTTCGGAACTTCAAAGGATACTGCACTGCAGCGAGCTTCATAGGGATTAAAGAGTGTGGGTGTTTCATAGAATGTTTCGTGCGTGTCAAGGTGGTGATTCTTCTCGTGGAAGTGGGTCAGGGCATCTTGGGCGTGGGCCAGGTTTCTTCGAGGCTCCCAAGTGCGGCCTTCTTCTCCGTATCCTGCCCAGTGGACGAGGTATTCCCAACCATTTCGGCGTCGTCTAGCGTCAACTATGAAATCAACTTCATATTCTTCTTCACGGTCTTCTGTCACATGAACCGGTCCTGGTTCCTTCAAAGATTGTCCCTCGAGTCTCTCCTTGTAGGGTTTGACACGAGAGACATTGACAGTAGGGTGAATGCGCATCGAGCGCGGAAGATGTAGTTTAACGGCATTGCGGCCGATAACTTCTATGATGGAGAAGGGTCCGAGCCACTTCTCAGAAAGCTTCTTCGACTGCCGTGTGAATCGGAGGTGTTCGGTGGCCAGGAGTACTTGATCTCCGATCTTGTACTCTGGTGCCTCGCTTCTATGTTTATCCGCATGGATCTTCATGTGATCCTGCGTTTTCTTTAGGTTTGCGGTTGTTTCCACAAGTGTTTGTTCGATCTTTTGGGCTAGATCGTCAGCGGCGGGTGCCTTCGAGGTGCCGGGTTCTATCCCCATTCTTGGTGGGTAGGTTCTGGTGACTTCGAAGGGTGTCTTCTGAGTGGAAGCCTGCTTCTTTGCATTGTAGCTGAACTGGGCTATGGGGAGCCAGTCAGCCCAATCTTCTTGGTGGTCGCAGACGAAGAGGCGGAGATATTGTTGTAGATCTCGGTTAATCCTTTCTGTCTGACCATCCGTTTGGGGATGTGCTGCCGTGGAGAGCCGAGGGCGTATTCCTAGGCGAGTACAGAGGTCCTTCATCACTTGCGCCGCAAATTGGGGTCCTCGGTCTGAGACGATGGATCTAGGGATCCCGTGGTTCGTCCAGACCCTTGTGAGGTAGAGCTTGGCGGTGTCGAGTGCTGTGATGTCCTTTTTACAGGGGATGAACTCCACTTCTTTGGAGAACCTGTCCACTACCACTAGGATAGAGTCGTATAGCGACGAAACTGGTAGATCGGTGATGAAGTCGGCTGATACGTCTTCCCAGGGCATATGTGGGAGTTCTAGGGGTTGGAGTTTGCCAGCTGGCGGCTGGTTCCCTGTCTTCATCTTCTGACACGTGTGGCATCTAGCCACGTAGTCCTTAATGTTTTTGGTCATTCCAGGCCAGTAATAGTGGCGTTTGACCAATTCAATCATCTTCTCGTTTCCGGGGTGTCCGGATACTGGGTTATCGTGATGGAGTCGTAGTGTTTCCATCCGATCTTCTTCTGTGACGAATATTCGTCCTTCTTTTTGAAACAATCCTTCTTCTGTAAGCTCTGCTCCTTCTTCTTCTATCTTCTGAACTTCTGATTCTTTGAGCATGAGCGTATGGTTTCGGATTGAGTCCTTTAGTTCATCCCCATCATCTCTTATCCTCGTCAAGCGGATCTTATCCGGGGTTATCATGATCTGGTCGGTGTTGTCTTTTTCTTTTCCGACAGCATGATCTTCTCTTCTTGATAGGGCGTCAGCTTTCCCCATTTGAGCTCCTGACTTGTGAACCCATAGGTAGTCGAATCTGGACAGGAATAGTGACCACCGTGCTTGGCGTCTACTGAGGTCTTGCTTTTGCATAAACCATTGTAGGTTAGCGTGGTCATTCCAGATTTCAAAAGTGTGTCTGGCTCCTTCGAGGTGGTGACGCCATTCTTCTAATGCTCTTATGACACTGAGCATTTCTTTGTCAAAGACCGGGTAGTTCCTTTCTTCCGGGGACATGGAGTGGGAGAGATATGCGACTGGTCTGAACTTTTCGTCTTCTCCTTTGATGGATAAGACCGCCCCTGTGGCAAAGTCGGAGGCATCTGTCTCCAGCCGATACTCCCTTTCTTGGTTTGGGAAGGCTAACACTGGTGCTGTGACGAACTTCTGTTTCAGCTTATCGAAAGCTGCTTGTTCCTTTTCTCCCCAACTGAAGATCGTATCCTTCTTTGTGAGATCGTTCAGTGGTCTTGCGACCTGCGCGAAATCTTCTACGAATCTTCGATAGAAGTTTGCCAGTCCGAGGAAAGCGCGGGTCTGGCGAGTGCTTCTTGGGATGGGCCAATCTAAGATAGCGTCGACCTTTTCCCCTTCCATCTTGATTCCTTCTTGTCCTACTACCATTCCGAGGAAGTTTACTTCTGACACCCCGAAGGTGCACTTCTCTGGTTTGGCGAAGAGGTCGTTTTCTTCTAGTCTTTCTAAGACCTTCTGCACGATTTTGTCGTGTTCTTCTCGGTTTGTGGTTTTGGTGAAGATGAGTAGATCGTTGATGTACACCACCACGACGTCATCCATATCCGCGAATATTTCATTCATCATTGCTTGGAATGTGGATGGTGAATTCATCAGCCCGAAATACATCACCAAGGGTTCGTAGGCTCCTTTGAAACAGACGAAGGCTGCTTTCCATTCGTCTCCTTCCTTGATCCGGACGTTGTTATATCCCCATCTTAGGTCGATCTTCGTGAAGAGCTTGCTTCCTTGCAGTTTATCGACTAATTGAGAGATGAGCGGGAGGGGGTAGTTATTCCGAATGGTGTGCTCGTTTAGGTAGCGGTAGTCTTGCACCATTCGCTTTCGTCCGTCCTTCTTTGGTACGAAGAATACTGGTGAGGTTTGAGGGGACTTTGAGGGTCTGATGTATCCCTTCTTTAATTGGTCGTCAATGAAGGTGGCCACTTCTTCTTGTTCTTTGACCGATAGAGGAATTACTCTTCCTTTCTTTGGTTTGAAGGATTCCTTTAGGTCGATAGCGTGGTCCCAAGGTTTCCTTATCGGCATCCGTTCTGATTCATGTTGTGAGAAGACTTTCATCCACTTCTCGAATCTTTTCGGGATTAAGGCTTCTTCGGGTCTTTCTTCTTTCTTCTTCGGGGCGGACCGTATGTAGAACGCTTGCCAGGCTGCTTCCTGATCTTGTTCTTCCACCCTATTTATCCATGCACCCCTGTCTTGCAGGAGGGTACAACTTCTGGGGCACCTGGTCATCTTAACCGTGCCTTGCTTCCAATCGATCTCTGGGTTATGCTTCTGTAACCATGTGAATCCGATTACCAGATCGAACTTGTGGAGATCGGTGACATCGGCTATGATCTTCTCGCGATGTCCTTCAAATTCTACTAAGATGTCCGCGGTATGTGTGATATTTCCGGCGGAATTCTTGGTGCCGTCTACATTGAAAACTGGGATAGGGCGGACGAGGGCTTTGAGAGGGATGTTGTTCTTTTCGGCCCATCGTTTATCAATGAAGATTACGTTAGCTCCGCTATCCAGTAATGCTTTGGCGAGTAGGAACTTCTTCTTCTGTGCTGAGATCTTTACGTCGAGGATTACTTCATTTCCTTTTATGCTAGCCGATCTCGTGACTAGTGCTTCTGCTTCTTCTGGGGCTTCTGGGGTTTCGGTTCTCTTCAAAATTTTCTTCGAGGGTATAGGGGAATCAAGCATGCATGTGGAGTCCGCACTGCGCTCATCAAGAGACGCCCCTGACTGTGTGAGAGATACTTCTGGAATAGATACATCATCTTCTTCTAGAACCGAATACCTGTTGTTCTTGGCAGAGGCTGGCCCAGTCCTTACTCCGTCTTGGCTTTTCCCTTAAGCCGTGCTTCTAACTTCCTCAGGAGTCTTTCTTCTTGCTCCTTTGAGAGGTCTTTAATTTGAGGGTTTTCGTCTGCCACTTCCCAAGACGTGGCCCCTCCGTCTTCCTTCTTTGCTCCTCTGGCGTTCTTCTGTGCCTTAGAGCATTCCCTCTTGTGTTGCCCTCCCCCCCATCTGCATTCTTGACAGGTGTTCTTCGGCTGTCGGCAGTCTCGGGCGAGATGACCTTCTTTGTTGCAGTTATAGCATTTTCCTTTTGAGGAAGAGGGTGTTGTGGCGGCAGCCACCTTCTTTTCTTCTCTTGGTGCCCATTTCTTTTCCTTCTTTCCAAGATTAGAGGCTATCTTATATGCCTCGTGGTTCTTTCCGATTCTCCTTATCTCTTCGATGGTTCCTTCTATCGTTCGGCTCCTTTTGCCTTGGTAGAAGAGCTCCTGTCTTATGGAGTCGTTTACTTGAGATTCTAGGAGGTTTACCCCGTGCTTGTCATCTAACTGAGCCTTTATTTGGAGGGTCCTCCATTGAGCAAGAAAGGCGTCTATCTCCATATGTCCTTGGGAAAGGGCCTTAATCTCCTGCATAGACTCGTCTTCGAGGAGTTGTGATCGGAAAATGTCTTCCATGGTTTTTGCAAATTCTTCCCAGTTTGCAAACCTAATTTTGTTGTCATGTATTTGGGCCAGCTCGGCTTCTGCCCAACTTCCTGCCTTCCGCCCCTTCATTCTGGAGAGCACCGCGAACATGCACATCTCCAGATTTTCCATCATGATGGTTTTGCCTTGATGGTCTTTCATTGTTCCTCCCGTCATGTCTTTTACGGGCTGGGAGAAATATCGGGGGTTGGCTTTAATGAAGGTCTTCATCTTTGACCACCATTCTTCAAACTTCTTTTGATCTCCGTAAAAATCTCCTGGATCTGCGAAGATCTGGATCTTGGAAGCGGGCATTCCAGACCCTTCTGCTCCTGCTCCCATATTGAAGAAATGGGAGAGGTTCCTTATCGTGTCTTCGGCCAAGATGGCCCTGTCTTCTGTTTCTTGTAGCTTCTTGTCTGCTCGTTGAGCAGCTTCTTCCATCGTCTGCCGTTGCAGACGGAGATTTACGACTTCGTTTTCGAGGGAGGCAATCCGGCCCATCAGGGAGTCGAAATCGGCTTGGGAAAGTGTTGCCATTTTTCTTCTGGGGAGGTTCCTGGCCTAAAGCATTTCTTTTCTTTTAAGGCAGATATAAAGAGTTTCCTTCTCTTTTGGTATCGGGAACTTTGGGAACAGATCAACTTCCTACTTCCTAACTTCTTTTAAGCTAGAGCGCGGCCTCAGATACCCGTCTTTGGTCAGGCAGTCTCTACGCTTCTTCTGGGGAATGGGATTGTATCGTCTCTCCCTTCTTTTGGAGATGGCGATGGGTGAGGGGGATCGGGGAAGTGGTACCTCTACTTCTTCTTCTTTCACAGTACGTATGGCTGCCCCACCTAACAAATCTTCTATTGCCCTCGTACCAGCTGATTCCAATCCAAGGACCCTTGCTTCTTCCGCGAGTGCTATGGCCTCTAAAATGAGGAATTCCGGTTTCACCTCCTCGTAGAACGAATTGGCGATGCTTCTTCCGGAGTTGAACCTCTCGATCTGAATGGTGACCGCGGCGTCTACTGCGTTGAGGAAGGTGCGGGCGTCGGTGAGGAACTGGGTGTGTCTTTGCTCTTCTTCCTTCGAGTGACGAGGGGGAGAGATGGAGGAACCGCTTGAGAAAATGCCAGACACTGGCGAGCTTAGTGGTCACTGTGATAAAGTAGAGGGTGTGTTACTGTTCTCTAACGCCTTGGTTTCTTCTGCAACGAGTACGGACTTGTGTACGGGTTGTTGATAGTCTTGTTCAAGTGAAGCGAACCTAACGCTGATGACTTCTGCGTGCGAGGATCCTTCAACGTGGAGCAAGGGAGAGTAAGAGGGGGACTGGGGTACACCGGATGAGGGCTCTCCCTTAGATATCGAAAGAGGAAATGGACCGAGTGAGCTACTTGGCTGCTTATCCGCTTTTTAGGCGAAAGTTCCAAGTGAACAAGACTGGGGTTACCAGCCGGGTTCCTTGGGTTTATATATGCATAAGGCATGGCTGTACATGGCTGTGTAGCTATCCTAATCGAGGCACTGCTTATCTGGGCTGTGCGTGAGAAGCGATAAGTACATCAGAAGGGTTCATCAGAAACGCATAGCCGAGATAACAGAAATAGAAGGCGGAAATTAATAAAGCATGTGTGACATGAGGCATAGAATGGAAGAAAGCGGAGATTAATGTGAGAACATAATTGGGCAGTGCTGACCGATATGGGTAGATGAGATCTGTATCTTAGATCGGATCTGCCATATGTCAACGAGTGCGAAAGAAAGAGTTAAGTCCGAAAAAGGGGAAAGAGTTCTTAGTCCCTTCAGATAAGATCTTTCCCGCAGATGCGCGATATCTGATAAGATACCGGGAAATGCTGAGATAAGATAAGATCATCGTTAGGGGTTATAGATAACCAAAAGAGGAGAAATCATAACGGGCGAGGTGTTGCATCTACGCCGGTCCTTGCCATTGCTTCTAAGTCTGAAGCGTGGAAATAGTGAGCCGTTACAGATAGGGGCCATACAGAATGTTTTTTTTGAGCTTCTCAAAAGCTTCTTGTTCTTCTGACTGCTACTAGAAGGGCAAGTCTTTCTTTGTTAAGTGGATTAAGGGTTTCATAATGGATGCATAGTCCTTGATGAATTGGTGGTAGAAGTTGGCTAGACTGAGGAAGCTTCATACATCATGAAGGTTCCTGGGTTTGAGCTATGCTTAGATTGCATCCACCTTTTCATTGTCTATTTTAATTCCCTGTTTTCCCACTGTCATTCCAAGGAATTCTACTTCTTCCATGGAGAACATGCATTTTTCAGGCTTGGCGAAGAGGTTGTTTTCTTCTAACCTCTTTAGTACTTCTTTCACTATCTGATCATGTTCCTCCTGGGAATCTGTTTTCATGAATATGAGGAGGTTGTCAATGTAGACCACCACTACATCTTCTAGATCAGCAAAGATCTCTTTCATCATTGCCTGAAAGGTGGAAGGGGAGTTGCAGAGGCCAAAGTATATGACTAAGGGTATGTAAGCTCCTCTGAAACAAATGAAGGCCACCTTCCATTCATCACCTTCTTTGATGTGAATGTTATTGTAACCCCATCTGAGGTCAATCTTTGTGAACTTTTTAGCTCCTTTAAGCTTATCTACCAGCTGTGAAATGAGGGGTAGAGGGTAGTTATTTCGAACTATATGTTCATTTAGATATTGGTAGTCCTATACTATGTGTTTTTGTCCATCCTTCTTTGGGATGAAGAAGACTGGTGAGGTTTGGGGGGATTTCAAGGGTCAGGTATATGCCTTCTGTAATTGTTTATCTATAAATGCCAAGACTTCTTCTTATTCTTTTGGTCCCAAAGGGATCAGTTGTTAGATGTGCTCAGTTTGCACATATTGTGCAATTTTATGTGTTTTGATCATATCTCACTGAGTTGAGCATTCTTGTACATCTTTTGCACACTTGACTATTTTTGTTATCTCCTGCCTTCCCCATTTGCTCTATTTACTATTTATTGTTGTTTAGTGATGTTTCCATCCTTTATAACTCTTGTCAGAGTTCACAGCACCCTTTCTTTAGTTTCTGACTGTGAACTCCAGGTGTGTTGTAGTAGCTACACTCGAATACCATAGTTTCTGACTGTGAACTCCAGCCTTGGCACTTAGGGTTGTTAACAGGTTATGAGCCCTGACCTTTAAGCTCTTTGCTTTGCTGCTGTTCAATTTGGATTTATTCCCCAGTCGAAACTTGACTCCTTCATTCCCCCATGTCCCCTCTCACTGCTGAATTCACTGGCAATGCTTGCCTTCGCTCCCAGGACCCCTCAGATCCATTCATACCACTCATACTTGATGCAGACCAGGAATGGAATGCTGACTCTGGTGCCACTTCCCACATGACCCCCCATTGCCATTCGATTCAAAACTACACTCCAAAACACATCCCAATCAAGCTGGCAGACAGCACTGTGGTCTATTCTGCTGGTGTGGGTTCTGTTATCTTTCACCCTGTTATTGATGGCAAGAAATGCCACTCTGTCGAGTTCAGCAATGTCCTCCATGTCCCTGCCCTTTGAACCAACCTCCTCACTGTCCTATTCCTTGCCAGGACGAAGTCTTTTGTTATCCAGATTGACTCCACTCAAATGTCATTTCATTGCCCACCTGGCCCACCTCTGTTTGTTGCTACACTCAATAGCAACAATGCTGCCTTTCTGGATGGCACCACTGAGCCATGCACTGAATATGCATCTCCTGCGACAACTGTACCACTCAATCTATCACTCTGGCATCGCCATTTCGCCCACCATAATGTTGGGGACATCAAATCCCTCTTGGGGTGTAATCTGGTTACTGGTTTGAAGCTGGATAGCAGAGTAATGCCTGAACCCATCTGTGAGCCTTGCCTAGCTGGCAAGATGCATGCCAATCCATTCCCATCTTTGACAACTCGCACTTCTAGGCCTCTGGAACTCGTCCATTCTGATGTCCATCAAGTCCCTTATCCCACATTCTCTGGCTTTTGCTACTGGGTCACTTTCATTGATGACTTCTCAAGATTTTGCTTTGTGATCCCCTTAAAGGTGAAAAGTGACATTTTTGATGCATTTAAGCAGTTTAAGGCCTTCACAGAGAATCAGACCAAGCATCACATCAAAACTCTTCGAGATGATAAGGGAGGGGAGTATATGAGCAATGCCATGCTCAAATTCACCCAGGAATGTGGCATACAGTGCCAGCACACTGTTTGAGCATGCCCTCAGCAGAATAGAGTCGCAGAACGTGCCAATCGAGTGCTTTCTGAGTGAATTACTGCCATGTTGAAGGAATCTGGCCTGGCTCCAGCTTTCTGGGGCGAAGCACTTGCTGCCTTGGTCCATGTCTGGAATAGATGCCCTACTGCTGCTTTGGACAATGCCACTCCCTTCAAATTGTGGCATGATCGCTGTTACGAATCCAATAAAGTCCCAGAGACTTAGACGTTTTCCTCACTCTCCGCTGATATAAGCCAGGTCATGTGACTAACCTCATGACTCATCACTTGACAATGAAGATCACATGATCTAGACGAGACTGAATCCTCCGCAACAAGTGTTGCACCCTTGGGCACCACTAGCCCATTTCCTTTTCTCTTATATGTGGGGCACTGCCCTTTAATCTCTGTCCTGTGCAACTGGCACCGGCATCAGACGTAACGACTTACACAACTATTTAATCTCCATTCACTTCTCTTCCATTATAGAAGGCACTGCCTTTATTGATTCCGAAGACCCTTGATGCACGTTGCATCCTCATGTCACCCTTATCGCCCAATAGCACATTATACTCATATGGTACGTGAAGCGGACAACCACGCGCTTAGTTGTACACTGAATGTCAGCCTCTATATCCTATAAGGGGGGAACGGGCGTAGCAGAAGGTAGGGAAAATCCTATACGTGGGTTGAGGGCGTAATGGGTGAACCTTACTTCAATAGTGAAGGATTTCTTGTCGTCGTCGTATCACGGTTGATGTTCGTATCGAACCGGGCAAAGGTGAGAGCAGCTTTCTGACTTCTGAGGGTTGTGAAGATCAAGTTAACAAAGCTGGGGAGCTTTGCCGACTGGATCGCTGCTATTAAATACTATCTACTACAGGGCACGGACCATATGACATCACTACATGAGGAGGGAGCATGGATCAACATGCTGCGTACATGAGGCGGACTAGAGTGTTCTATGATGTCAATAAGTAGCGGTGAGGTAAAGATAAGGGAACGTGTCAGGTTCTAGACCATGACGTCACTGATAGCATAAATAGAAATGAACCATGAACTCGCGGTGAGGCATCTAGCCAAACATGAGGTGAAGGCGTGGATGACAGGTGTGAAACACGGGAAGACAAGGGTCTAGACCGGTTTCGCAACAGTACGATTCTTAGAAATACGCTTATAGTAGTTATGCCAAACATATATACACACATGCCCATGAATATATAAGGGTTGCTCGACTGAGGGTAACTCCTCAGTTTGAGTAACTTGACAGTTGACTTGTACTGGTCACTTCGAGTACCTGAACTCAGTCCCTTTATTTTCCTCGTTAAAGGTCTTTGTAACCTTTTTCATTTCAGTCACAAGCCAGATGTGTCTCATTTTCGAGTTTGGGGGACTACTGCTTATGTCCACTTACAGAAGGATAAATGAACTGCTCTAACTCCTCATTTCGAGAAATGCGTCTTTATAGGCTACTCCGATGGCTACAAGGGTTGGAAATTCTACAATCCAACTACAAAGTGCACTCTTATCTCTGAGAGAGCAGATTTCGATGAAAGGAGCAAATTTGCGCCCATAGGTGTGTCTAATGCACCCCAATCACGTTACTTCAACTGAGGAGCTTTCCCCAGTGAGAGGCATAGGAATGGAAGAGAGCGGAGATTAGCGTGAGAACATAATGGGGCAATGCTGACCAATTATAGGTAGATGAGATCTGTATCTTAGATCGGATCTCTGTTACGTCAGCGAGAGCGTGAGAAAAGAGAGGAGAGAAATGAAACAACTAAGTCCTTGCGATCGCACGATTATCTGATAAGATATCGCAGATTGCCGAGATAAGATAAGATAAGCTGTCAAAGCTGGAGAGGCTTGGGCTTTGCATCGATGCCAGTTCTTGCCATCGCTTCTAAGTCTGAAGCATAAAAGTAATGAGCCGTTACAGCAGTGCCCTTCATATTAGGAAGGTGGGAATGGGCTAATGGTGCCCAAGGGTGCGACACTTTGTCGCAAAAGGATTCGGGTCTCGTCTAGATCATGTGATCTTCATCATCATGTGATGTGTCATGAGGTTAGTCACATGACCTGGCTTTTATCAGTCAAGAGCTAGGAGAAACGTCTAAGTCATCAAGACTTTTATTGGATTCGTAACAATATTGTGCCATTGGATGATAAGTAAGACATAAGGATGCCTCATTCATCAAAAGTCTCTAGAACCAATAAGGTAGTGCCTTCTAGAATGGAAGAGAGGTAAGATGGAGATTAAATAGTCATGTATATCATGACTTCTGATGTCAGTGCTAGTTGCACAGGATAGAGATTAAAGGGCAGTGCCCCACAAATTAGAAAGGAAGGAATGGGCTAATAGTACTCAAGAGTACAATACTTGTCACAAAGGATTCAGTTCTCTTCTAGGTCAGGTGACCTTGCATTGTCATGTGATGAGTCACATTGTTAGTCACATGACCTGGATTATGTCATTTGAGAGAGCAAGAACTTCTAAGTTTGGATGTGAACTTTTGGATTTGTAACACTATTCCCTTCTTATAGTCTTCAAGTTCCATTGAAGATCTATTAGGTGGTTGGGTGAGATATGAAAGTGACAGCATGTATGAAAAGAGTTTTATAGGGATTTTCTAGGCTAAAGTTTTTGTAGAATGATATGTGTAAGTGGAGCTTGGGGTTTTTCTCATGGAATTCCACTATTGCCTCTTTGGCATGGGTGAAATTCTTCTCAGTTCCCATGTGCAGTCCTCTTCCAAGTATCCGTGCCAGTGCACGAGCTATTCCCATCTGCTTCATTGTTTGTATGTGTCTACTATGAAATCAACTTTGTATTCTTCATCCTGGTCCTTGGTCACTAGGACTGGCCCTGGGTTCTGAACAGGTTGGCCATCAAGACATTCCTTATAGGGTTTGATCCATGATATATTTACCACCAGATGTATTTTTATCTGGGAAGGAAGGAGTAGTTTAATGGCATTCTGGCTGATGATTTGAATGATCTGGAAGGGTCTCAGCCACTTCTCAGAGAGCTTCCATGATTCTTGCATCAAGTGATGGTTATCCATGGCAAGTAGCACCTGATCACTGATTTTGTATTTGGGGGCATCAGATTGATGCTTGTCGGCTTACTTTTTCATTGCCTCTTGGGCTTTTTCTAGATTTGTGGCTGTTTCCATGAGGGTTTGCTCAATCTTCTGAGTGAGGTCATCTGCTGCTTGGGCTTTGGAAGTTCCTGGTTCTATTCCTATCCTTGGGGCATAAGTGTAGATTACTTCAAAGGGGTTTTTTGTGAGGAAGCCTGCTTCTTCAAATTATACAAGAATTGAGTAATCAGGAGCCATTCACTCCAGTCATTCTGGTGGTCACAGATGAACAACCAAAGGTATTGTTGTAGATCCCTGATAATATACTCTGTCTGTCTTTCCATTTGTGGATGAGATGCCATATATAGGCAAGGTTTTATTTCTAGGCATATGTACAGATATTTCATTATTTGTGTGGCAAATTGTGGGCCACAATCTGACACTATGCTTTGGGGAATTCTGTGGTTCATCCAAATGCACTCTAAATAGAGTTTGGCAGTTTTAAATGCCGTGATGGTTTTTAAACAGGAGATGAATTCTACTTCTTTAGAGAATCAATCTATTACAGCGAGAACCAAGTTGTATCTGTGGGAGATGGGTAAATCAGTGAGAAAGTTGAAGGAGATATCTTCCCATGGCATGTTCAGTAGTTCCAGTGGCTGTAACTTGCCAGCTGGTGCTATGTTTCCTGTTTTCATTTTCTGGCATATATGGCACCTGGCCACATATTCTTTTACATCTTTGGTCATTTCTGGCCAATAGTAGTGAGCTTGGATCAGGCTTATGGTCTTTTCCACTCCTAGATGTCTAGTCACTGGCATATCATGGTGTGTGGTCATTACCACCATTCATATCTTTTCTGGTGTGAAGACCTTACCTTCTTTCTTAAAGACTCTGTTGTCTGAGAGCTCTGCTCCCTGGTTGTCTATTTGGAGGACCTCTGATTCCTGAAGTTGTAGTATTTTGGACTGTATGTAGTCAAGGATTCTGTCCCCATCATCTTTGATGCATGTCAAACAGATCTTATCTGGGGTTATGAGTTGAATGCCCTTATTGTTGTTCTCAACTCCTTCTACATGATTACTTCTTCTAGAAAGCATATCTGCTACAGCCATCGCCATTCCTGGTTTTATATTTAGATGTAGTTAAAATGGGACAAATACTGGCTTCATCAAGCCTTGTGTCTGTTGAGATCTTGTTTTTGTATAAACTACTAGAGATTTACATGGTCATTCCAGATCTCAAACTGGAAGCAGGCTCCTTCTAGGTAATGCCTCCACTTTTCTAATACTCATATGATGCTAAGCATTTCTTTGTTGAACACTGGGTAGTTCTGTTCAGTGTCATTTAGAGCATGAGAGTAGAAAGCTACTGGGTGACATCAATCTTCCTTTTTCATTTCCAGGATTGCCCCTGTGGCGAAATCCAATGTATCTGTCTATAATCTATACTCTGTTTCATCATCCAGAAATGTCAGGATGGAGGCTGTGGAAAATGCTTCTTTGAGCTTGTCAAAAGCTCCTTGTTCTTCTGACTGCCACTGGAAGGGCAAGTCTTTCTTTGTTAGGTGGGTTAAGGGTTTTGCGATGGATGCATAATCCTTGATGAATTGGTGATAGAAGTTGGCTAGACCAAGGAAGCTTTGTACATCATGAAGATTCCTGGGTTTTAGCCATACTTATATTATGTCCACCTTTTCATTATCCATCTTAATTCCTTCTTTCCCACTGTCATTCTGAGGAACTCTACTTCTTCTATGGAGAATGTGCATATTTCTGGTTTGGCAAAGAGGTCATTTTCGTCTAGCCTTTTTAATACTTCTTTCACTATTCAGTTGTGTTCCTCCTGGGAGTTCATTTTCATGAATATGAGGAGGTCATTGATGTAGACCACTACTATGTCTTCTAGGTCAGCAAAGATTTTGTTCATCATTGCTTGGAAGGTGGAAGGGGAGTTGCAGAGGCCAAAGTATATAACTAAGGGTTTGTAAGCTCCTCTGAAACAAATGAAGGCTGCCTTCCATTCATTGCCTTCCTTATTGTGAACATTGTTATAACCCCATCTGAGGTTGACCCTTGTGAACTTCTTAGCTCCTTTAAGCTTATCTACCAGTTGTGAGATAAGGGACAAGGAGTAGTTATTTCAAACTGTGTGTTCATTTAGATAGTGGTAGTCCTGTACTATACATTTTTGTCCATCCTTCTTTGGGATGAAGAAGACCAGCAAGGTTTGAGGGGATTTGAAGGGTTATATATAGCCCTTCCATAATTGTTCATCTATGAATGCTGAGACTTCTTCTTGTTCTTTTGGTCCC
>JBBPTS010000560.1:0-14044 GCA_038094235.1 Fistulinella staudtii
ATATATGCATACTACAAGGCTGTACATGGCTGTGTAACTACCCTAATCGAGGCACTGCTTATCTGGGCTGTGTGTGAGAAGCGATAGGTACATCAGAAGAGTCCATCAGAAAAGCATAGCCGAGATAGCAAGAATAGAAAGCGGAAATTAATAAGACATGTATGTCGTGAGGCATAGAATGGAAGAGAGTGGAAATAAGTGTGAGAACATAATTGGGCAGTGCTGACTGATATGGTTAGATGAGATCTGTATCTTAGATTGGATCTGCCATATGTCAGCAAGCGCGAAAGGAAAGAGAGTTGAGTTCGAGAAAAAGGAAAAGAGTCCTAAGTCCCTTCAGATAAGATCCTTCTCGCAGATGCGCAATATCTGATAAGATACCAGGAAATGCCGAGATAAGATAAGATCATCGCTAGGGGTTAAAGATAACCGAAAAAGGAGAAATCATAATGGGCGGGGTGTTGCATCTATACCGGTCTTCGCCATTGCTTCTAAGTCTGAAGCGTGGAAATAACGAGCCGTTACACATAATCTATTTGCTGGTAGCAATTCTTCTTCAAGAAGGTATTGAGTTTGCACAATACCTCAGTCAGAATGAGATGAAACACATTTACATAGAAACTCAAGAAGAGTGTGTCATTATGGAGATTCAGCTTCTTGCTACTCTATCTGACAGCAAACATACTGAGAGGCTCAAGGAACTATGGAGCAAAAACACATCGAAGAAGGCTGACCCTTTGGTTTCCATCATCAATTCCAACCTGGCCTTTAGAGTCATCAAGGTTCTTGTGAATAGCAGCCCTCATTTTCTAGAGATGCCAGAGATGAATGTTTGCTGGTTGTATCACCATCTCTGTGGTCCACATGGTGGGGTGTGCTTTTTATCTATGTTCATAACCCCTGTATTGATTCATTACAGCTCATGTGTGTGGCTATTATGGCCATGGCTGAAAAACTTGACTTGTGTTTTACTGTGATCCCATTGGACATGAAGGCTGTCAAAGATATCTTAGAAGCCTCCATTAAGGATGTTTCCAGCTTGCAGAAACAAATGGACCAGTTATGCCAAGCAGAAAAGATCTGTGCTCTAAAGAAATTGCTTTCAGTGAGCTTCTTGTCTGCTAGTGAGGTGGTCAAGAGGATTCTAGATAACCAACCCTCACAGGAAATATTGGGAGTGATTGAGAATGTATGGCAGGATACTATGAAAAATCATGCTATTGAATCAATGGGCTGTGTAATGGATGTTGATTATTCAACTGCATTCAAACAGTACATCATGGATGTGGCTAGTGCCATAGTGCAGGTCCTAAGTGCACTGGACCTTTGTGACCAAGTGGCACCCTCTCTCCATCCATTCCTTGATTCCATTCCTGCAAAATTCATGCTAGTATCTTTGGATTGCACAAGTGAAACATTTGGTCTTCCAGTCCTTACTCATGGCCCTCTTTCAGTGTTAGCATCACATTTTGATAGGATTCCATTGGTATTGAAAGAAGTGCATACTTTGATCTGCCAGTGCACTCTGTAACCAATCTACAAAACAGATCTCCCACTGATTTGATCCCCTCATTGATTATCTTGTCTCTTTTTCCAAATCAAACTTGCCATTGTATACACAAGCTGCTATTGACACCACAAAGAGCTACTATTGCTTACAGAAAGAATGTCCTTTGGGTGCTTTGGTCAGTAACTGTCAATATTAGCTACCTAAATGATCCTTTCTTTGCTGATGATGGGTGTTCCACTTCCATAGCTGCTGAGCACTATACTTTGCGAATACAGTGCCTGCCTCTTGCTGAAAGTGGCTTTACCACACTATATTTCCTCCCACATGCCTCATGTTCAGATGGTGAAAGATTTAGCCCTTGTCTTTGTATCAAGCAATCACAGTGATGAGGACAAGAATTTATGAGCCAATATGAGCAAACAATCAAGGTCAGAAGAAGATGAGTGGTCTTCTCAGCAAGAAATTGAAGGCAAGACACAGCTAATGTTTCTCTGATGTCAATCTGAGTTGCTGTTTAAGGTGATGAATACATCTTCCAAGCCAAAAGATGCTATGCTGCTCAAACACAAGTCTAATTTAGGCCTTCAGGGTGTTCACCTACTCCTTCACTCATCCTGGGACTGGAGAAACATTTCCAGTAACTCCTGCAGTTGTGACTTTCACAACATTGCTAGAGTAGCTGTCTTGGAGTTCAACATCATTGATGAATACTGTGAAGACCTCATTCAGTCTGTGGCTGCTGCTTTGCATCTTTGTTTATCTCTCACCGGTCGATTTAGTGAGTATAGAAAGCAATCCACAACCCTCATTGCCAAACAGCTCCCCACTTGTGACTCTTTGTAACAGCTCATTACTTTCATACTTCAGACCTAGAAGCAATGGCAAGAACTGGCATTGAAGCACAACCCAAACCATTATGCCTTTGACAGGCCAGAAGAGTTATCTTATCTTATCATGGCAATCTCTGGTATCTTATCAGATATCACATGATCACAAGGACTTTGTTGTTTTTCCTCTCTTCTTTCCTTTCTTACACACTTGCTGACATATGGCAGATCCGATCTAAGATACAGATCTCATCTATCCATATCAGTCAGCACTGCCCATTATGTTCACACCTTCATCTCTGCTCTGCTTCTCTTCTATGACTCATGTTTTACATGCCTTTTTAATTACTACTATCTCAGCTATGTTTTCTGATGGACTTTCTGATGTACTTATCACTTCTCACACACAGCCTAGATAAGGAGTGCCTCAATTAGGATAGACACAGCCATGTACTATGCATATATAAGCCCAGGTAGCTCAACTGGCAAAACCCCAGTCTTGTTTACTTGGATCTCACACCTAACCAGTGTGCTCTACCAGTGGGACTCGCTCCATCTCTACTCCCTTGCTTACCAAGCAACTCTACACCTTTGATAGGCTACCCTCATTGCCATAAGGATCAACACTTTCACCATCCTTAAGAAGTAGAAGAAGTCTTTCAGTTACACTCTTTGCCACCATTTTTGTTTTCCGACCATATATCTACCCCATTGGACATCTGTGAAACCTTTGAAGTCTTGGATACATTTCACCTTTGGAATTCCCACTGTGAGAGGCAAGGTGACCAGGTGGTCATCTAAAGAATTGTCAACAATATAGAGAAGTGTCCACTGTTATAGTAAGACCTCAATAATGCAAACCACAGCAGATCACCAGGATTGAATACAGGGGTCTGGAGAGCATTGGTAACACTTGTTGAAGTAAGTCATTGAGGATCTCATTCTTTGCTATCAACTCATTACCAATAATGTGTAAAGGAGCTAGAAAAGAATTCCTACTGCAAACACTCAGATGATCTAGACAATGACATTTCTCAGGACTCAGATTTCAGTCTTGGCATCATGTTGTGTGGTTCCAAGTCTAAAAGCTTCCTGCTGAAAGGGAAAAAGACAAAGAGGCCCAACACCTACTTGTTTCAACCTACATTCAACAAACCATCAAATACTGCTGAAGGAATGGAGGGGGGAGAGCAGGAATCTTGAGAGTGTGATGCTGATGATGGCGTCATAGTATGCATTCAGGCCCCAGAGATCAACTCTGAGGATGATGTATCAGCAGATGAGAGCCCCCAGGGTCATGAAGATGTCAATCCGACGAGAGGGAATGGTGTTAATCATTTGCAGGCAGACTCTGGACAGGAAAACATAGACCAGATGCTGAAACGAAAAAGCCTCTCAGAGACTTTAGTGAGAAATGTACGAAGGACTGAGTTCAGGTACTCAAAGTGACCAGTACAAGTCAACTGTCAAGTTACTCAAACTGAGAAGTTATCCTCAGTTGAGCAACCCTTTATATATTCATGGGCATATGTGTGTACATGTTGTGGCATACTTCTAAATACGTATTTCTAGAGAATCGTACCATAAGAGCATATTGCGCCATTGGGTGATAAGTAATACATGTGGATGCAGCGTGCACCAAGGGTTCTTCGGAGCCAATAAAGGCAGTGCCTTCTGAAATGGAAAAGAAGAGACAGAGATTAAATACTCATGTTGGATTGTAACTTCTGATGCCCGGTTCTGTGGTAAGGGCGGAGATGAAAAGGGCAGTGCCCCACGTATAAGGAAGGAGGGGAGTGGGCTAATGGTGCCCAAGAGTGCGACACTTGTCACGAAAGGTTCATTCTCTTCTGGATCATGTGATCCTTCATTGTCACGTGATGAGTCACAGGATAAGTCACATGACCTGGATTTTATTGGACGTAAGTTGGAAAACTTCTAAGTCCTACTGTGGACTTTTGGATTCGTAACAAATGCTCCTTGATCAGACTGAAGGGATTGGCATAGCAAGACTTCATGTATATAAAGATTGTGAAATGCATGGAGATGGTGATCAGATATATCATGCAACTCAAGTAATTAACTCTGAACATTCACAAGGCTGTTGAAATCAGAGCCATGTTTCTCCTGATCATGAACTGTCTGTGCCAGTTAATGAGCTATTTCCTCAGTCCACACAGAATATTTACCCCCCATCACTCAAGTATGTGTATAAAAAGACCCACTCTGGCTCTGATTGTAACAATCGCTATTGTTATCACTTAGAAAGGTACAAAGGCACACTCTTTTGAAGAAGACAAAGATTAGATTTCGATAATCTTATCTTATCTTATCATGGCAATTGCCAAAGACGCTTGCATGATTGCATGTCCTGATCTTACATATCAGTGACACTTAGAAGAATCCTCAATGGATAGAAGGGAGATTGCCTTATCTCCACCACCAGAAGTAAGGTCTGAGATCTCTAGAAGAAGATCCTATCATGGTTGGATCTTAGATACAGAAGATCAGATCATAGATTGATCCTAGAACTTAGAAGTGGCACATGAGGTTGCCATGAGGTGAGAAGGTGGTGCCTTCTCTTCCATTTGATGTACATGAGGAGAACACATATTCTCTTATCAGAAGAACACTGACATGGCCACAGGATAGCCACAATGGTACAATAGAAGTATTTACTTATAAGGATGGAGCACAGCCTCCTCACAAATGTATATAAGAAGTAGAGACTGAGCTACAGAAGCTCCAGTCTTGTTCACTTGATACTTTCACCTAATTCAGTGATTGTAAAGATCAGTGGCTCACTCAGTCCCAGTATAGTCCCTGGATAACAAAGGATGCTTTCTCTTTGATGCTGTGCATCCTCCCCTCTGTTCCATGTTGAAGGCCTTCACTCTCAGAAGTAAGAAGAGTTAGGTTTGCTTCACTGATGAGGATAGTGAGCCGATTCAAACTGCAGTGGCAACTAATTGACTAATGATTCAAATGGTTTGTAAGAATTTGAAGCAAAACAGAAGTGTAGGAAAGGAGCTTACCATTTTGCCTAGTCTTAAAGATACACATGGGAATTGATATACCACTTTACTATTCCACCAATCATAGAATCCCCTTATTCATCTGAGTCTGCTTGTTTTGCCTATCGTGCCCTGCCATTGCCCTCAATTTTGATACACTGAGAATCCAGCTGAAGTCAGTGGCAGGAGACAGATGAGCAGGCAGGCAATTGGACTAAGCTCTCTAATCAAGATGACACATGGATACATGAGATCTTCTACTGCCCTACATGTGCAGCAGGAGATACATACTACATTACATATGATCTGTAACAATGTGCATACAGGCTTCTTTACACCCTTCCCAGCCTCGGAAGGAGGGCAACGACATAAAGACAGAATATAGAACAGTCCAATAGTGGAACTGAAGTGATACAGAAAGTGAGTTCAGAAAAATTGACATGGTAAGACCCATCTTGAAGGACCATCCTCACATCAATGATGGGATTCTCAGAGAATGTCCTTTTTTTGAGTGCTTCGAACCAACCCTGGATGAGATGGGCATATCAGTTCCTCTTGGACAGGTTAGACATATGATCAGAATATGGCAATACACCTTTTCACATGCAGAAGTATAGTTGTGAGGAATATTCCTTCCCATGACCATGTTGACAAACCACCTATCCTGACTGTTTTTGAGGTCAAACGGAATGAGTTTGACATATCTGATCATGTGGGCAAATCACCTGGCACCACCAGTCTGTTTCTTGTGCATATAGCAGAATTTGGCCTGCTCAGTGATTATCTCATAGTGTTTGCCACTGGGAAGCAACTACCTTGTATTCATGACACATCTGCCTGATATAAATTTCAAGATGAAGCTTATCTGTGTTAGGGATGATAGTTGAAATGAAAACAGAACAAAGAGGAGGAGAGAACTGAGTAGTGGTCTTGCAAGTCTGTCCTGATTAAGGGAAAACTCCAAGACAACCAAACTGAGGACTGTTGTCTCAGTTGGTCCTTGGTTTATATATTCATAGGTTTATATGTATATGTTGTGGCATAGCTACCATAACGTATTTCTGGGAATTGTACCATATGAGCATAATGCACCATTGGGTGATAAGTATAACATGAGGATGCAATGTGCATCAAGGGTCTTCGGAGTCAATGTAACAGCTTGTTACTTTCATGCTTCAGACTTAGAAGCAATGGCAAGAACCGGCATAAGTGCACAACCCAAACCACTATGCTTTTGACAAGCCAGAAGATCTTATCTAATCTTATCTCGGCAATCTCCAGTATCTTATCAGATATCGCATGATTGCAAGGACTTAACTCTTTTCTCTTTCTCTCTTTCCTTTCCATGCTCTCGCTGATGTAAGGAAGATCTGATCTAAGATACAGATCTCATCTATCCATATTGGTCAGCACTGCTCAATTATGTTCTCACGTTCATCTCCGTCTCTTCTCTTCTTATGCCTCATGTAACACATGCTCTTTTCATTTCTGCTATCTCAGCTATGTCTTCTGATGGACTTTCTGATGTACTTATTGCTTCTCACGCACAGCCTAGATAAGGCCATGCTCGATTAGGATAGACACAGCCATGTACTTTTGCATATATATAGCCAGGTAGCTCAACTGGTAAAACCCCAGTCTTGCTTACTTGGATCTCACACCTAGCCAGTGTGCTCTACCAGTCAGACTCAGTTGCTCCCTACTCCATCGCTTACCAAGCATCCCTACACCTTTTGATAAGGTTGTCCCTCCCCTCTGAAGTAAGAAGAAGTATATCGGTGTAACGGCTCGCTATTTCCATGCTTCAGACTTAGAAGCAATGGCGAAGACCGGCATAGATGCAACACCCCGCCCATTATGATTTCCTTTCTCGGTTAGCTTTAACCCCTAGCGATGATCTTATCTTATCTCGGCATTTCCCGGTATCTTATCAGATATCGCGCATCTGCGGGAAAGATCTTATCTGAAGGGACTTAGGACTCTTTCCCTTTTTTCGGACTCAACCTTTTTCTTTCGCACTCGCTGACATGTGGCAGATCCGATCTAAGATACAGATCTCATCTAACCATATCGGTCAGCACTGCTCAATTATGTTCTCACACTTATCTCCGCTCTCTTCCACTTCTATGCCTCATGTCATACATGCCTTATTAATCTCCGCTTCTATTCTTGTTATCTCGGCTATGCTTTCTGATGGACTCTTCTGATGTACCTATCACTTCTCACGCACAGCCCAGATAAGCAGTGCCTCGATTAGGGTAGTTACACAGCCATGTACAGCCTCCTACTATGCATATATATACCAAAGGAACTCGGCTGGTAACCCCAGTCTTGTTCACTTTGGAACTTTCGCCTAACAAGCGGATAAGCAGCCAAGTAGCTCACTCAGTCCACCCCTCACTCGCCATATAAGGGAGAGCCCTCACACGGTGTACCCCGGTCCACTCCTCTTTCTCCCTTGCTCCACGTTAAAGGTTCCTCGCACTCGCAAGTCCGAGTTGTTAGGTTCGCTTCAATCGGCTTCAGCCAATAAGGCAGTGCCTTCTAAAATGGAAGAGAAGAGAATGGAGATTAAATATTCATGTAGGTCATTACTTCTGATGCTGGTGCCAGTTGCACAGGATGGAGATGAAAAGGGCAGTGCCCCATGTATAAGAAAATAGAGAAACGGGCTAATGGTACCCAAGGGTGCGACACTTTGTCACAAAAGGTTTATTCTCTTCTGGATCATGTGATCCTTATCATCATGTGATAAGTCACAGGGTTAGTCATGTGACCTGGCTTATATCAGTCAAGAGTGAAGAAAGACATCTAAGTCATCAAGACTTTTGGATTCATAACAATAGTCTGATAAAAGGTGAACACAAACAAGCTGCTCAGATAACATACAGCTGCACCTCTTTGCTTTTGTGGTTGATAAGTACCCTGAATGTTGGGTCCTCCTTCTGGAACCGGTTGAGAGCATGAGAAAAAATTGAGTGTTTCTTGACCCTGGGGCTTTATGGCCAGTGAAGTAATAGGCTCCAGGACAAACATAGATGTCTGTGATGCATTAGCACAACTCACAACCTTGGTAATGAGAACTCACCATGGAGAAACTTGAAGATCCATCTGTAAATGTATCCCCAGAAGAATATTCAACCCTAAAGACACCACAAATTTCACTGGGACCAATGGAATCAGTATCCGATTGAGTGGTTGAGCATTGATGCAACATGAAGAGAGGAAAACAACACACCTCCATTTCATTGCTGTAGACACAAACCAAACAAGGGACTTAAACCTTCTTGTCTATGCATACATTGAAGATGAAGGATCCCCTTTTCAGGGTGCCCTGGTACATGTACATATAGGTCAGCTGAACCAAAGCAGCCCTCTTCCAACTTGAATGCCAAGACAACAAAAAGCACCTCAGCAGCAGGGACAAGTGGGACTGAAGAAGAGCCATATGGTAATCTCATGTCATGAGCAGTGACAACAGACTCAGCAGGGTGGGTAAGACAGGCATAGACACCACCTAGCATTGGTTACACAGCAGTGTTCTTGATAGTTGAACAAAGGAAGGCAGGTGAAAACTTAAGGTCAACAGTCATGTAGCAAATGCCTTTGGCAACCTGAAGGGCAGAGGGCATTTGATCTGTGAGAACCATTCAGCTATACCATCATCGACTTAAGTTGCTCGATGAGTTTAGTATATTTTTCCTTAGTGAAATCGATGACCAATGGTGGGATCTTGTCCAGTTCAACAACCTTAATACTAGATGAGAGATGTGTGAGAAAGAGACCAAATAAAGAAAAATCACTCTTTTTTGCCCTCATTATAGCTGGCCTTCTAGCAAACATGGTCCACAATGCCTTTAAGCTCATCCTCTACATCAATGGGAACCTGGACAGTCGCAGTGGTAATCTTGAGTTTGGAACAAATTTGATCAATGATCCTCCAAGGATTCTTGCTGAGGTCTAAATGATATCTTGCTTGAAATCAGAATGGTATACCAATGGTTAGAGCACACCTGTCCATCTTATTGATGAATGATATCTGAGTGATGTTGTACCAGCGCACTTGACAATCGACTGTAGTAGTCTGGTTCTGAACACCAGAAACCATGTACAAAACCAAGATTGTATAGCCCAGTATATGCAAGGTACATTCGACCTTGATAGTAAACTTGACATCTCCTATGATAAAGTCTCATGTCAGACTGAGAAGGTCTATACAATAAAGGACTGACTTGGGGTATTGATGACATTGATAACATATGTTTGCTTTTGCCTGTGGTTGGAGATGGTGCTCCCCAACTGCAGAATATGGCTGCACTTTGAATAGTAATGCCCTTTTTGCCTTTTCACACTTGAGCTTCATGCTGTCTATCTTGGCACCCATGGCATCTCAAGCCATACTGAGGCGATTCTGAAGTCTCCGGAGTGTGGGCTGTGGTAGTCAAAACAGCACGAAAACCAGAGAAGAAGTGACAAATGTAAAGTGCTGAGTGCCATGAAGACAGCACTAATGCAAGTGTATGAGTATCTTGAAAGGTAACCTAACATCACTCAGAACCAAAAATTTGAACAGCTGATTAGTCATCCAGGCCAGAGAGCCCAGTCAAGTTCCCTGACAATGCTCCACCAAAGCCACTCCATCTGAGATGCATCTTTCAGCACCTCTTAGACCAGGAGGATCAGCCTTTGTAGGTTCAAAAAATTTCTATTGTGGAGACACCAACACTGTTAGCCATGAGAAGGAGATGTGGGAATGAGGTCCTAAAGTACACTCCATTGATGGATCCATGTTGCAAAGATTTAGGAAAATAAATAGTTTCGCAACATCTGTAATAAAGCTTGACCAATTTTTCATAGAGTATATCACTCAAGCCAACAGGAAGGAGAGGTTAAGATTGGTACAAGACTCTAGGACATCAACCAAAGTAAACTCTTGAATTTTTCAAGCTAAACAAGAATAAGATTCAGTCTTGGAAATGGATTGAATACTCACCATTTCCATGAGCCTATGTACTGTGACAATCCACTGCACATGGATAAGTCTATACAATAGGCAGGCTTGGACATCTAGTACACCACAGAGCTCATCCTGAATATCATCATCTATGAAAGATGGTCAGTCCAGTAATAAGAACTACACAACTGCCAAAAACCAGGGTTATCTGTGATTAGGTTGAGTACTTGGGTGTAGTTGAAAACTGCTTGTTGTTAAAGCCTATTAAATTGAACCTGTCTAGAATACAATCTTCCTCAACTTTGCAGATGATGTGTTGTAGGACCTAATTGTATAAGCAATTCCTCTGACCAGATGAACAAAAATGGGATGCCTACTTGGAATAATTGGAATCAGAACCTATAGATATCCATAGATACCTCGTCTACTGTGTGACAAAGCACAGAATCAGTTTTCTACTGTAACCAGTAGTCATATCACAATGATTAAGGTGGTGTGCCTGTCCCATTCTCTGACTAGAAGCTGCTGGTTAAGCTTAGTGTTTTTTTAACCATTGCAAAGTCTTTGCATTTACATAACTGGGATGGGTGCTAGAATTCAACCCTAAACCTCCAAGCCAGTTGTGTAACAGCTCATTACTTCCACGCTTCAGACTTAGAAGCTATGACAAGGACTGGCATAGATGCATAACCATGCCCATTATGATTCCCTTTTTCCATTAACCCCTATTGATGATCTTATCTTATCTTTGCAATCTCTGGTATCTTATCAGATATCACATGATAGCGGGATTGATCTTATCTGAAGGGACTTACAAGTTTTCTCATCTTTCTTGGACTCTTTCTCTTCCCTTCGCACTCACTGACACATGGCAGATCTGATCTAAAGATACAGACCTCATCTAACCATATTGGTCAGCACTGCCCAATTATGTTCTCACATTTATCTTCATCTCTTCCATTCTATGCCTCATTATATGCTTTATTAATCTCTGCTTTCTCTTATCTCAGCTATGCTTTCTGATGGACTCTTCTGATATACTTATCACTTCTTATGCACAGCCTAGATAAGCTAGCGCCTCGATTAGGGTAGTTACACAGCCATGTACAGCCACATTCTATGCATATATAAACCCAAGGAACTTGGCTGGTAACCCCAGTCTTGTTCACTTGGAACTTTTGTCTAACAAGTGGATAAACAGCCAGGTAGCTTACTCAGTCCATTCCCCACTTCACTATATAAGGGAGAGCCTTCACACAGTGCACCCCAGTCCACATACCTCTCTCCCTTGCTCCACATTGAAGGTCCTTGTACTCAGAAGTCATCAGTATTAGGTGTTACGAATCCAATAAAGTCTCTTGGACTTAGACATTTTCCTTCACGTTCGACTGATATAAGCCAGGTCACGTGACTAACAACGTGACTCATCACATGATGATGAAAGATCACATAATCTAGAAGAGACTGAACCTTTCATGACAAAGTGTTGCACTCTTGGGCACCATTAGCCTGTTTCCTCTTTCCTAATATGTGGGGCACTGTCCTTTAATCTCTGTCCATGCAACAGACACTGACATCAGACGTAACAACTTACATGAGTATTTAATCTCTGTCCTCCTTCTCTTCCATTACAGAAGGCACTGTCTTAATTGATTCTGAAGACCCTTGATGCATGATGCATCCTCATGTTTACTTATTGCCCAATGGTGCATTAGACTCATATGGTACGATTCCTATGATTTATGTTTATGGTAGTTATGCCACAACATGTACATACAAAACTATGAATATATAAACCAGGCTACTTTGCTGAGGACAATTCCTCAGCCAAAGTAACTTGGTGGTGCAGACCTCTAAAGTCAACCCTGAGCTCTTTACTCTGCTTTCTTCCTTCAAAGTCACTAGTTGGCTTTTTCATTTCATTAGGTTTGCTTCAAGTTGTCTGTGCTAGCAAATAAAAATTGGAAAATTTTCCTCAGTAAAGTAGAAGACATTTTCCTTGACTTCACATGGTGGTTACTCACTGGTAACTTGCTATTAGCATCATGGACAACACTAATTTTTTCCTTGTTGGTGACATTCCAGAAGTGCTACATACAGAGGACAGTATCTCTCAAACTGAAGTTGAGCAAATCATTGCCCTCGAACATACCAGTAATGAGAAGTTCATCTATAGATTCCATACTCAGCATCCAAAAGCAATCAACCTGTCAATGCTCCACTCTGAGTTTGA
Organism: Fistulinella staudtii; assembly: GCA_038094235.1. Classification (NCBI taxonomy): domain Eukaryota; kingdom Fungi; phylum Basidiomycota; class Agaricomycetes; order Boletales; family Boletaceae; genus Fistulinella; species Fistulinella staudtii. The sequence continues at coordinate 12,539 of JBBPTS010000560.1, forward strand.
GAAAGGGTTCAGTAGGACAGCTGTACAACGCTTATGGAGCAGACATACGATACAGGTCAATGAAGAGTTCATTCACCAAAAGGAAGACCCAGATCTTGCATGGAGTGTACAAAAGCACTACTTGGACTACTACTTACTCATTCCATCTTGCAAAGGTCTGCATGCTATCTTACCCACTAGCTGTGGAGACCCAAGTTATGTTTTCAAACTTGATCTCTACAAATGCCATAAACTATGGCAAGCATACTATGCAGACCTCGAGTTCGACCCTACAGCCAGGATGTTATACATTGGAATGTATTTGCAAGAAGAAGTATAGCTTTACATTGTGCCCTGAACCTTTACCAACAAGGATGTTGAAGAAGACAGTGAGGTTGCAGAGAGGCATTCACTTCTTAACCAGTTGAAAGGAACCAATACCCTTTTGAATAAAAAGCACTTTTGCCAACTCATCACTTTTTTTGCATACATGCTTAAATGGCAATCATTCTATGACATCTACCTCAGGGAAGACTTTCTGAAGGACTTGACCCTCAATGGAATGCAGAATGTGACAAATCTACTATAAGCTATTCTATTATACAAACCCTCCAAGTGTGGAAATGTGCCAAGAGAGCCAGCTCTCTGTTGTTTCTTGAAACATGCAAATTTGCCATGGGAGGGTTTGTGTTTATACCTGTCTCATAAAATTTCAGTGGTATTGGGAGGGATAAACCAATACACAAGCTGCATTGTCAAGATGTGGAAGTATTACACAAGTCGATTGAAAACGATTAGTGTAATGGCTTATTACTTTCATGCTTCAGACCTAGAAGCAATGGCAAGGACCGGCATAGATGCACAACCATGCCCATTATGATTTCCTCTTTTTGGTTTCCATTAACCCCTATTGAGGATCTTATCTTATCTTGGCATTCTCCAATATCTTATCAGATATTGCATAATTGCGGGATTGATCTTATCTAAAGGGACTTAGAAGATTTCTCCTTTCTCTCAGACTCTTTTCCCTTCTCTCTTTTCCCTTTGCACTTGCTGACATATGGCAGATCCAATCTAAAGATACAGATCTCATCTAACCATATCAGTAAGCATTGCCCAATTATGTTCTCACATTTATTTCTACTCTCTTCCATTCTATGCCTCATGCACAACATGCTTTATTAATCTCCATTTTCTCTTATCTTGGCTATGCTTTCTAAAAAGAACTTTCTGATGTACCTATTGCTTCTCACATACAGCCCAGATAAGCAATGCCTCGATTAGGGTAGTTACACAGCCATGTACAGCCTCATACTATGTGTATATAAACCCAAGGAACTCAGCTGGTAACTGAAACGAAAAAGCCAATCAATGACTTTCAAGTGGGGTCGAGTAGAGGGCTCAGAGATGACTTTTAAGTCGAAACTGCCAAGTTACTCTAACTGAGGATCGTCCTCAGCAGAGCGACTTGGTTTATATATTCATAGGATTTATTTGTACATGTGTGGCATAACTACCATAAACGTA
>JBBPTS010000562.1:0-14028 GCA_038094235.1 Fistulinella staudtii
ACCTACCCATACACTTCCAAAGCGAGAGCAGATCCTCGCTCCCCCCTCCGCGCCACATACCTTTTGAAGAAGGCCAAGAAGTAAGGCCTTGGGTCAGTAGGAGATTGAAAGAAATCCCTCGCGTATCACTGCAGCGATAGCAACCCCCCCCTAATTCATATCCTTTTCCATAATGTCGTACGAAGAACAACTCGACGCACTCAGAGGCCAACTCCAGGCCATGATTACCGAGATAAATGCCCAGGCCCACGAAATAAGATCGCTCAAGGAGCAAAGAGACAATGCCCTGGCGGCAAACAACCAGAGTTGGGCCGGGTCATCGTCGGGTGGAAGTAGGATAGAAGCGTTTAAAGACCCCGGAGAATATGACGGGTCAAAAGCCAAGTTTGACGAGTGGTGGATCAAGATGCGATCTTGGCTCCGGTCAAACCCTTTCTTTCTGGTAAAAGCCAGATATAGCGATGGGACGGATAAGATAAATCCGATCACCAACGAACAAGAATACGACATCAAACTCGTGGAAGGCATGAGAGCGGTGTTGTCACGCCTAAAGGGACAAAAGGGAGGACCCTGGGCACAATCGGAGCTAGAGAAGCTCTTACAAGGAAGGACCACCTTCAAATCCTGGGAGGACTTCGAAACAGAATTCGAAGGACTCATGAAACCAATGTTGCACCGCGACTGGGCAATGGTGAATATCACCAAACTAAGACAAGGGAAGGACGATATCGATACCTTCCTTGCCAAGTGGCAAGCGGCCAACAACCGAGCGGACTTAAGTGACGAACACGGAGTCCTACTCTTAGAACAAGCGGTCTCAGATGAGATCAGACAAGAACTTTTCCGAACGGACCAACGGAGTCTGTTCATTACCACCACCTTGACAAACATACGAAAGATTGGCAAGGCTTTTGAAGCGTACAGAATGTACACAGGGCAGAATATACGAAATGCCCCACCACCCGCAACGGCCAGACAGGCCACCACCAGCAACGGGAGCACCCCGAGAGGGGGAGTATGCTTCAATTGCGGAAACACGGGGCATCTTCTAAAAGAATGTCCAAAACCAAAAATCTCCTGCCCCGAATGCAAGTGGGTTGGAGGAAAACACAAGAAGGAGTGCCGAAAAGGCAACCGAAACGCCAGGGGTGCAAAGACGACACAAGCCCCTGAAAGAAGAAGTGCGCCAAAAGAAGAAGGTGCGACCACCTGGGAGGTAGCCGACGAAACTCCACAAGTGTCAGATCCCTGGAACGAGATCAAAGGGAAAACATTTGACCAAATGCAGGAGTACTTTGTAAGAAGGGCCTTCCAGCAGAAGGGAAAAGGAAGGGCGAATTGAAACCGGAAAACCAATTCGCCGAAAACAGGTATTCTCTCTTGGAAATAACGGACACGTACGATACACGGTCAGAGGCGTCTCTTGATGAGCGCGGTGCAGACCAGAAATGCACGCTTGATTCCTCTTGCAATACCAAGAAAGAAACGACATCCTTTCCGGAAGAACTATTTACCAGATCGGCCAGGATCAAAGACGAGATATCCCTAAAAATACGCATATCCCCCGATCAGAAGAACCGTGACTGGAACACGGTAGAAGCGCTCCTAGATAGCGGGGCCAACGTAACCTTCATCGACAAAACATGGGCAGAAAAGCACCACATCCCCATGAGGAAGTTACGACACCCCATCTCCGTCATCAACGTAGATGGCACTCACAACTCCGCTGGACGGATTACGCACACAGCCCAGATCCAAATCGATTTCCAGGGACACCGAGAAAGGATAGAGGCAGAAGTTACAGATATCGCCACGTTCCCTCTCGTAATAGGGTTCAATTGGCTAAAGAAGCACAATCCGGAAATCGACTGGAGATCCGGGAAATTGGAATTTACACGCTGTCCCCGCTCTTGTCACCTGCTGCAGGATAGAAGTGAATTCCTAGCCACATGTGAAAAAGAAGAACAAGATAATGCCTGGGCGGCTTACCACATTCGGGCTACAACAGAAAAGCCGAAAGAAGAAAAGAAGCGACCCGCACAACTGGTGCCTACCCGCTTCCACCAATGGCTAAAGGTGTTTGAGGAAAAAGATTCCGATAGAATGCCCTTAAGAAAACCTTGGGATCATGCTATAGATCTCAAAGAAACCTTTACCCCAAAGAAAGGGAGACTGATCCCTTTGGGACCAAAAGAACAAGAAGAAGTCTCGGCGTTCATAGACGAACAATTACGAAAGGGGTACATTCGCCCTTCCAAATCCCCTCAGACCTCGCCAGTCTTCTTCGTCCCAAAGAAGGATGGACGAAAACGAATGGTACAGGACTACCGTTATCTAAACGAACACACGGTTCGGAACAACTACCCGCTGCCCCTCATTTCTCAGCTGGTAGATAAGCTCAAAGGAGCAAAGAAGTTCACGAAGATCGACCTCAGATGGGGTTACAATAACGTTCGCATCAAGGAAGGCGATGAATGGAAGGCCGCTTTCGTCTGCTTCAGAGGAGCTTTCGAACCCCTAGTTATGTACTTCGGGCTGTGCAACTCGCCCTCCACCTTCCAAGCAATGATGAATGAGATCTTCGCAGATCTAGAAGATGTGGTAGTGGTCTATATCGATGACCTCCTTATATTCACAAAAACGAACTCCCAGGAGGAACACGACCGGATTGTGAAAGAAGTTCTGAAGAGGCTAGAAGAAAATGACCTCTTCGCCAAACCCGAAAAATGTACATTCTCCGTGGAAGAAGTAGAATTCCTCGGAATGACAGTAGGAAAGGATGGGATCAAAATGGATAACGAGAAGGTGGACGCCATACGGGCTTGGCCAAAACCCAGGAATCTCCATGACGTACAAAGCTTCCTAGGGCTAGCCAACTTCTACCACCGCTTCATCAAAGACTACGCATCCATCGCGAAACCCCTAACCCGCCTTACGAAAAAGGACCTGCCCTTCCAGTGGCAGTCGGAAGAACAAACCGCCTTTGAAAGGCTTAAAGAAGCGTTTTCCACGGCACCCATCTTAGCCTTTCCAGATGACGAGACGGAGTATAGATTACAAACGGACGCATCGGATTTTGCCACAGGGGCAATCCTGGAAACGAAAAAGGAAGATCGCTGGCACCCAGTAGCCTTCTTCTCCCACGCCCTCAATGACACCGAAAGGAACTACCCGGTGTTCGACAAAGAAATGCTTAGCGTCATCAGGGCATTAGAGAAGTGGCGCCACTACCTAGAAGGAGCACAATTCCAGTTCGAGATCTGGAATGACCACGCAAACCTCCAGTGGTTTATGCAAAAGCAAGATCTCAACAGAAGGCAGGCTCGATGGAGCCAGTATTTATCCCGCTTTGACTACGTCTGGGTACACAAGCCAGGAACGGCAATGGCCGCAGCAGATGCACTTTCTAGAAGAAGTGATCATGCAGAAGGAGTTGAGAATGACAACAAAAACATCCAACTCATCACCCCGGATAAGATCCGTTTGACACGCATCGAAGATGATGGGGAAAGAATCGTCGACCAGATCCGATCGGAAACCCTACAACTTCGGGAATCGGAGGTCAACCATATAGAAAATCAAGGAGCAAGGCTCTCAGACGATGGCGTCTTTAGGAAAGAAGGCAAAGTCTTCACACCAGAAAAAGTCCGAATGGCGGTAATAACCGCACACCACGATACACCGGTGGCAGGACACCCAGGAGTGGAAAAGACAATGAGCCTGATCCAAGCGCATTACTATTGGCCAGGAATGACCAAAGACGTAAAAGAATATGTGGCTCGATGTCACACATGCCAAAAAATGAAAACAGGGAACACGGCTCCAGCCGGCAAGTTACAACCGCTGGAACTGCCGAACATGCCTTGGGAAGATATCTCCGCCGACTTTCTCACAGACCTACCCGTCTCCCAAGGATATGACTCGGTACTCGCCGTAATGGATCGCTTCTCCAAAGAAGTGGAATTCATCCCCTGCCACAAAACTATTAGTGCGTTTGAAACGGCTAAGCTCTATCTAGAGCGAGTTTGGACGAACCATGGACTCCCCCGAAGCATCGTGTCAGATCGCGGTCCTCAATTTGCCGCACAAGTCATGAAGGATCTGTGCACACGCTTAGGAATAAAACCCCGCCTATCTACGGCATCACATCCGCAAACCGACGGACAGACGGAGCGAATCATACGGGATTTACAGCAATACCTCCGGTTGTTCATCTGTGACCATCAGAACGACTGGAGTGAATGGCTGCCCATCGCTCAATTCTCATATAATTCAAAGAAGCAGGCATCTTTGCAGAAAACCCCCTTCGAAGTGACACGGACTTACCCACCACGGATGGGAATAGAACCCGGTACTTCCAAAGCCCCAGCGGCAGACGAACTAGCTCAAAAGATCGAGCAAACTCTCGCGGAAACATCCGCTAACTTAGAAAAGGCCCAAGAGGCAATGAAAAAACAAGCCGACAAGCACCGATCTGACGCCCCTGAATACAAACTCGGCGATCAGGTGCTGCTTGCTACGGACAACCTCCGCTTGACGAGGGAATCACGGAAGCTCTCTGAGAAGTGGCTAGGCCCCTTCCAGATCACACAGATCATCGGCCGGAATGCCGTTAAACTACTCCTTCCCTCTCAGATAAAAATACATCCAGTGGTAAATGTATCACGGATTAAACCATATAAGGAACGCCTTGACGGCCAGCCTGTTCAGAACCCAGGTCCAGTCCTGGTGACCGAGGACCGGGATGAAGAATATGAAGTTGATTTCATCGTCGACGCTCGCAAACGAAGGAACAGATGGGAATATCTTGTGCATTGGCACGGGTACCTGGAAGAAGACCGCACATGGGAACCTGAGAAGAACCTCACCCACGCCAAAGAAGCGATAGCGGAATTCCATGAGAAAAACCCCAAGCTCCACCTACGCGAGGCATTCTATGAAAATTTCGGCTTAGAAAATCCCTACAAAACCCTTTTCGTACGCGCCGTCACTTTCACATCCCACCCAACCACCCAATAAGGTCTTCGATGGAACTTGAAGACCATGAGAAGGGGATGGTGTTACGAATCCAATAAAGTCCACGACTTAGACGTTTTCTCACTCTCAACTGATATAAGCCAGGTCACGTGACTAACCCCATGACACATCACATGACGATGAAGATCACATGATCTAGACGAGACCCGAATCCTTCGCGACAAGTGTCGCACCCTTTGGGCACCACTAGCCCGTTTCCACTTTCCTTATGCGTGGGGCACTGCCCTTTAATCTCCGCCCTGTGCAACTGGCACCGGCATCAGACGCAACCACATACACGAGTATTTAATCACCGCTTAACTTCTCTTCCATTACAGAAGGCACTGCCTTTATAGGTTCCGAAGACCCTTGATGCACGTTGCATCCTCATGTTATACTTATCGCCCAATGGCACATTATGCTCTTATGGTACGATTTCTTAAAATACATTTATAGTAGTTATGCCACAACATGTACACACAAAAACCTATGAATATATAAGGGCGACTCAACTGAGAGTAACTCCTCAGTTTGAGAAGCTTGACAGTTGACTTGTATTGGTCGCTTCGAGTGCTTGAACTCAACCTCCCTCTCCATCGGTAGACTTAGACAGTCGCCACCACTTGCCCTTTGTTCTGGTCCTTAAGTGGATAGGGGTTCATAAGGTTCAGCTCTCCACAACGCTTAAGTCTCAGAGAGGCTTTCTCGTTTCAATTACTGCTTGTGCTGTCCTCCACTCCATCCACAGTCATCACACTGCTTCTTTGGCTTTTTGCAATCGCAGGCGAAGTGTCCTGCTTCGCCGCAGTTGTAGCAGCTTCTAGAGGGGGGGTTGGTGGAGGCAGCGGCCATACTTGGCCCTTCTCTTGTTTCTTTTCTTTGGGGTTGCGCTCCCTGTCTTTTCAGGTTTGCGGCCATCCTAAAGGCCTCCTGATTCTTGCCAATGTCCCGGATTTCTTTGATCGTTTCTTTGATCGTTTCTTTTCTCCTGTTGTTATGGAACAGGTCTTTCTTGATGAAGAAGTTGACATTCTTCTCTAGGATGCAGACACTATGTCCATCGTCGACTTTGGCCTGTATTTGGAGCGATCTCCATCTGGCTAGGAACTCGTCTATGTCCATGTTCCCCTGTTCCAGCCTTTCCAGGTCCATTACTGCAGAGTCTTTCTGTAGCATGGGCCTGAACATGCTTTCAACCACCTTCGAAAAGTCTTCCCAGGAAGGAAAATGTGTCCCATGTTTGTTCATCTGGTCTAGTTTGGCCTCAGCCCAGTTTCCTGCCTTTCATCCTTTCATCCTTGAGAGAACTGCTATCAATCTTCTTTCCAAGTCTGGCTCCATCAGCCTCCTTCCATTGACCAGTATTGGCTGGTCTGAGGCGTCCAGGGAGTCCTTCATAAAGGTCCGTTCATTAATATTGATGAAGGTCCTTATCTTTGTCCACCATTCGTCGAACTTCTTCTGGTTTCCTTTAAATTCCCCAGGGTCGGTGAATACTTCTACCTTGCCACTTCCACCTCCTAATCTGGCCCAAGAGAACATCTCTAAGAGGTCCCTTGTCCTTTGTTCGGCTGCTGTGGCTCGGTCATTGGCATCCCTAAGTTGTTGCTCCATTAATCTTGCCGCATCTATCATTGTGTCCTTGTCGATGTGGTTTTGGATAGATTCGTTTTCAAGGGAGGTGATGCGGGCCATGAGTGAGTCGAAGTCTTGTTGAGAGAGTGTGGCCATTGTTTCTTTTGGTGGAGTTTCTTTTCTTCTTTCGTACACAAGCTTGTGAACCTTCTTAACAAGCGGTGAATGTCTATTTCAAGTACACAGGTTTATGCCTCTTCCTTTTTACTTCCTCACTACCCTGAGGTTGCAACGTGGTCATAGGTACAAGCTCTTCGTGGGGATGTCTCCTTGTTTCTTTTGAGGGATGGGGTTGTAGTGCCTCTCCCTTCTTTTGGAGACAGCGACGGAGGAATAGGGTGGGGGTGGAGATTGAGGGAGCTGTACCTCTACTTCTTCCTGTTTGGGAGTCCTGACTATGGCTCCTCCCAACAGTTCTTCTATCCTCGCTGTGCCTGCTTCTTCCAAGCCTAGGCGATGTGCTTCCCTCCCGAGTGCAATGGTCTCTACTACTACAAACACCGGCTTTATTTCCTCGTAAAAGGTCCCAATCGGTCTCCCTGAATTGTACCTTTCGATGGTGGTGGTGAGGAGGGCGTGTAGGTGGTTGCCGAAGTGGTTGATGTCTTCGACAAACTCTAGATACTTTGCTTCTTCTTCTTCAGAGTGGGGGATGGGCGAGGGTGATGGAAAGGAAGGTGATGAACTTCCTGAAAAGATTCTGGACACTACCGAGGCTTAGTATGTCAGGAAAGAATGGGGGGGTGTATTACTGTGTAAATGCCATGGTTCCTTGTGGTAGTTGGTGTTACGAATCCAATAAAGTCCTGCGGACTTAGACGTTTTCCTGCCTTCCATTGACATAAGCCAGGTCACGAAACTAACCATGTGACACATCACATGACGATGAGGATCACATGATCCAGAAGAGACCGATTCCCTCGCGACAAAGTGTCGCACCCTTGGGCACCATTAGCCCGTTCCTACTTTCCTTATACGTGGGGCACTGCCCTTTTCATCTCCGTCCTGTGCAACTAGCACCGACGTCAGAAGTCATGACATGCACGACTATTTAATCTCCGTCAACTTCTCTTCCATTCCAGAAGGCACTGCCTTTTATTGATTCCGAAGACCCTTGATGCATGACGCATCCTCATGTTATGCTTATCGCCCAATGGCCAATTATGCTCTTATGGTACGATTCTTTAAAATATGAATATAGACTTATGAACAAACATGTACATACACTATGCACATAATATATAAGAGGTTGCTCGGCTGGGGGTAACTCCTCAGTTTGAGTAACTTGACAGTTGACTTTCATTGGTCGCTTTGAGTACCTGAACTCGACCCCTCCCCTCTCACTTAAGAGTCTTTGATAGGCTTTTTCGTTTCACTTTACTCAAACTACTCACTTCACCATCGAGAAGAAGCTCTTTGCTGAAGGCCCCCCAGAAGTCTGCAAAATAGGATGATTAAAGAAGTAACATCCCCCAGAAGTACCTTTGAATCCGCGCACTAACAGGACCAGTGCCTTCCTCTCACTTCTCTATCTCCTCCACCCCCCCTACAGATCTCTTCGCCGAAGAACCGGCACCCCTCGACCTGGAGGTAGTAGCCTCCCACCAGAAGTTCAACAAAGAGGCCGGCCTCTTTATTCAAAGCGTAACTGACCTCATCGAGCAAGCCGAACGCAGGCAACGCTCCAACCGACTCGCCCCGAGCTTCTACGAGGAGCTCCAAGGACCTTACCTACTGCTCGAGATCGAGTATCTGGTAGAGAAGGCGGAAGAGCACGGATTGGATCTTCGTGGTACTGCGGACAGACTCGATACGTACAGTGGGGATCGCATTGCCTTTCTGAACGGGTTGAAAGAAGGGAGACTAGTAGGACCCTCAGGAGAGAAACGAGAAAGATCGGAGAGAGGAGTCCAGACGGACGAAGGCCCGATAAAGAAGCAGGCAAGGAGAAATTACCCTTACACATCCAAAGCGAGAGCAGATCCTCGCTCCCCCCTCCGCGCTTCTTATCTTTTGAAGAAGGCCAAGAAGTAAGGCCTTGGGTCAGTAGGAGATTGAAAGAAATCCCTCGCGTATCATTGCAGAGATAGCAACCCCCCCTTAATTCATATCCTTTTCCATAATGTCGTACGAAGAACAGCTCGACGCACTCAGAGGCCAACTCCAGGCCATGATCACCGAGATGAACGCCCAGGCCCATGAAATAAGATCGCTCAAGGAGCAAAGGGATAACGCTCTGGCAGCGAACAACCAAAACTGGGCAGGGTCATCTACGGGTGGAAGTAGGATAGAAGCATTCCGAGACCCAGGAGAATATGACAGGTCCAAAGCAAAGTTTGACGAGTGGTGGATCAAGATGCGATCCTGGCTCCGATCAAACCCTTTCTTTCTGGTAAAGGCCAGATACAGCGACGGGACGGATAAACTGAATCCGATCACCGGAGAACAAGAATACGACATCAAACTCGTCGAAGGGATGAGAGCGGTGTTGTCATGCCTAAAGGGGCAAAAAGGAGGACCCTGGGCACAATCGGAGTTAGAAAAGCTCCTACAAGGAAGGACAACCTTTAAAACGTGGGGGGACTTCGAAACAGAATTCGAAGGCCTAATGAAGCCAATGTTGCACCGTGACTGGGCAATGGTGAATATCACCAAACTAAGACAAGGGAAGGACGACATCGACACCTTCCTTGCCAAGTGGCAAGCGGCCAACAATCGGGCGGACCTAAGTGACGAACACGGGATCCTCCTCCTAGAACAAGCGGTGTCTGACGAAATCAGACAAGAACTTTTCCGAACAGACCAGCGGAGTCTGTTCATCTCCACCACCTTGACCAACATACGAAAAATTGGCAAGGCTTTTGAAGCATATAGGATGTACACCGGGCAGAATATATGAAACGCCCCACCACCTACAGCGGCTAGACAAGCCACCACCGCTTCCGGAAGCACCTCAAGAGGAGGGGTATGCTTCAACTGCAGACAGACGGGACACCTCCTAAAAGAGTGTCCAAAACCAAAAATCTCCTGCCCCGAATGCAAGTGGGTCGGAGGAAAACACAAGAAGGAATGTCAGAAAGGCAACCGGAACGCCAGGGGTGCAAAGACGTCACAAGCCCCTGAAAGAAGAAGTGCGCCAAAAGAAGAAGGCGCGACCCAATGGGAGGTAGCCGACGAAGAGCCGTGTGTATCGGACCCCTGGAACGAGATAAAGGGGAAAACATTCGATCAAATGCAGGAGTACTTCGTAAGAAGGGCCTTCCAACAGAAGGGGAAAGGGAGGGCGAACTGAAACCGGAAAAACGGTTCGCCAACAATAGGTATTCTTCCTTGGACTATACGGACATAGTCGATACACGGTCAGAGGCGTCTCTTGATGAGCGCGGTGCAGACCAGAAATGCATGCTTGATTCCTCTTGCAATACCAAGGAAGAAATGACACCCTTTCCGGAAGAACTCTTTACCCGATCAGCGCGAACCAGCAACGAAATCTCCTTAAAAATACACATCTCGCCTGATCAACGAAACCGTGACTGGAACACGGTAGAAGCACTTCTTGATAGTGGCGCCAACGTCACATTTATTGATAAAACATGGGCAGAGAAACACCATATCCCCATGAGACAACTTCGACACCCTATCTCGGTAATCAATGTCAACGGAACCCATAATTCTGCCGGGAAGATAACCCATACGGCACAAATCCAGATCGACTACAAAGGACACCGAGAAAGACTCGAAGCAGAAGTAACCGACATCGCCACGTTCCCTCTGGTAATAGGGTTCAATTGGCTGAAGAAGCACAATCCGGAGATCAACTGGAGATCCGGAGATCTGAAGTTTACTCGCTGCCCTCGTTCCTGTCACATGCTTCAGGACAGAAGTGAATTCCTGATGGCATGCGATAAAGAGGAACAAGATACCGCATGGACGGCATATCATATAAGGGCAGCGATAGATAAACCAAAAGAAGAAAAGAAACGACCGGCACAACTGGTGCCCGCTCGCTTCCATCAATGGCTAAAGGTGTTTGAGGAAAAAGATTCCGAAAGAATGCCACTAAGAAAACCCTGGGATCACGCCATCGATCTCAAGGAAACTTTCACCCCGAAGAAAGGGAAGCTGATCCCTTTGGGACCAAAAGAACAAGAAGAAGTCTCGGCGTTCATAGATGAACAACTACGAAAAGGGTACATATGCCCTTCTAAATCCCCGCAAACCTCGCCGGTCTTCTTCATCCCAAAGAAGGATGGACGAAAACGCATGGTAAAGGATTACCGTTATCTAAACGAACACACGGTTCGAAACAACTACCCGCTGCCCCTCATTTCCCAGCTGGTAGATAAGCTCAAAGGAGCAAAGAAGTTCACAAAGATCGACCTCAGATGGGGTTACAATAACGTTCGCATCAAAGAAGGAGACGAATGGAAGGCCGCTTTCATATGCTTCAGAGGAGCTTTCGAACCCCTAGTAATGTACTTCGGGCTGTGCAACTCCCCTTCCACCTTCCAAGCTATGATGAACGAGATCTTTGCGGATCTAGAAGACGTGGTGGTCGTGTACATCGACGACCTCCTCATATTCACGAAAACGGACTCCCAAGAGGAGCATGACCGCATCGTGAAAGAAGTTCTAAAGAGGCTAGAAGAAAATGACCTCTTCGCTAAACCAGAAAAATGCACGTTCTCCGTGGATGAAGTAGAATTCCTCGGAATGACGGTGGGAAGAGACGGGATCAAGATGGATAACGAAAAGGTGGATGCTATAGGAGCATGGCCGAAACCCAGGAACCTCCATGACATACAGAGCTTCCTAGGGTTAGCCAACTTCTACCACCGATTCATCAAGGACTATGCGTCCATCGCGAAACCCCTAACCCGCCTTATGAAAAAAGACTTGCCCTTTCAATGGCAGTCAGAAGAACAAGCCGCCTTCGAAAGGCTCAAAGAAGCGTTCTCCACGGCCCCTGTCCTCGCCTTCCCAGATGACGAAACGGAGTATAGATTACAGACGGACGCATCGGATTTTGCCACAGGGGCAATCCTGGAAACGAAAAAGGAAGATCGTTGGCACCCAGTTGCCTTCTTCTCCCATGCCCTGAACGACACCGAAAGAAATTACCCGGTGTTCGACAAAGAAATGCTGAGTGTAATCAGGGCGCTCAAGAAATGGCGACACTACCTAGAAGGGGCACACTTCCAGTTTGAGATCTGGAATGACCACGCAAACCTCTAGTGGTTCATGAAGAAGCAAGATCTCAACTGAAGACAAGCTCGATGGAGCCAATATCTTTCCCGCTTTAACTACATCTGGGTTCACAAACCAGGAACGGCAATGGCCGCAGCAGATGTGCTCTCTAGAAGAAGCGATCACGCAGAAGGAGTTGAAGATGACAATAAGGGCATCCAACTCATCACCCCGGATAAGATCCGTTTGACATGCATCGAAGATGATGGGGACAGAATCTTAGACCAAATCTGATCGGAAACCCTCCAACTTCGGGAATTGGAGGTCACCCAAATAGAGAATCAGGGAGCAGAGCTCTCAGACGACGGAGTCTTTAGGAAAGAAGGAAAAGTCTTCACACCGGAAAAGGTCCGAATGACGGTAATGACCACTCACCACGATACGCCAGTGGCAGGACATCCAGGAGTGGAAAAGACAATGAACCTGATCCAGACTCATTACTATTGGCCAGGAATGACCAAAGACGTAAAAGACTATGTGGCCCGGTGCCACACCTGCCAGAAAATGAAAACAGGAAACACGGCCCCAGCTGGCAAGTTACAACCGCTGGAACTACCGAACATGCCATGGGAAGATATCTCCGCCGATTTTCTCACCGATCTACCCATCTCCCAAGGCTATGACTCGGTTCTCGCCGTAATGGATCAATTTTCTAAAGAAGTAGAATTCATCCCCTGCAACAAAACCATTAGCGCGTTTGAAACCGCTAAGCTCTATTTAGAACGAGTTTGGACGAATCACGGACTTCCCCGAAGCATCGTATCAGATCGTGGCCCTCAATTCGCCGCACAAGTGATGAAAGATCTGTGCACACGCCTAGGAATAAAACCCCGCCTATCAACGGCATCACATCCGCAAACAGACGGACAGACGGAGCGAATCATCAGGGACCTACAGCAATACCTTCGGTTGTTCATCTGCGATCATCAGAACGACTGGAGCGAATGGCTGCCCATCGCTCAATTCTCCTATAATTCAAAGAAGCAGGCGTCTTCTCAGAAAACCCCCTTCGAAGTCACACGGACTTACCCACCTAGGATGGGAATAGAACCCGGTACTTCTAAAGCCCCAGCGGCAGACGATCTAGCTCAGAAGATTGAGCAAACCCTTGCGGAAACGTCCGCTAATTTAGAAAAGGCCCAAGAGGCAATGAAAAAACAAGCCGACAAGCATCGATCTGACGCCCCCGAATACAAACTCGGCGATCAGGTGCTGCTTGCAATGGACAACCTCCGTTTGACACGGGAATCACGGAAGCTATCTGAAAAATGGCTGGGCCCCTTTCAGATCACACAGATTATCGGCTGGAATGCCGTTAAACTACTCCTTCCTTCCTCCATTAAAATCCATCTGGTGGTAAACGTATCACGGATTAAACCATATAAGGAACGCCTTGACGGCCAACCTGTACAGAACCCAGGTCCAGTCCTAGTGACCGAGGATCGGGATGAAGAATATGAAGTAGATTTCATCGTCGACGCTCGCAAGTGAAGGAACAGATGGGAATACCTAGTGCACTGGCACGGGTACTTGGAAGAAGACCGTACTTGGGAACCGGAGAAGAATCTCACCCACGCCAAAGAGGCGATAGCGGAATTCCATGAGAAGAACCCCAAGCTCCACTTGTGTGAATCGTTCTATGAAAATTTCGGTTTAGAAAACCCCTACAAAACCCTCTTCGTATGCGCCGTCACTTTCACATCCCACCCAACCACCCATTAGGGTCTTCGATGGAACTTGAAGACCATGAGTGTAACGGCTCGTTACTTTCATGCTTCAGATCTAGAAGCGATGGCAAGAACCGGCATCGACGCACAACCAAGACCCCTCTAGCGAGCCCAGCTTATCTTATCTTATCTCGGCAATCCGCGGAATCTTATCAGATAATCGCGCGATGGCAAAGGACTTAGTACTTTTCTTTCTCTCTCTCCTTCTCTCACGCTCTCGTTGCCAATAGGAGATTCGATCTAAGAAACAGATCTCATCTATCCTTATTGGGTAACAGTGCCACATTATGATCACACGTTCATCTCCGCCCCTTCCATTCTTATGCCTCATGTACCACATGCTCATTTCATTACCGCTATCTCGGCTATGTCTTCTGATGGACTTTCTGATGTACTTATCGCT
>JBBPTS010000564.1:0-14020 GCA_038094235.1 Fistulinella staudtii
CTAGGATAATTTGTATTTAGAAGTATGTCACAACATGTACACACATAAGCCTATGAATATATAAAGGGCCGTTCAACTGAGAGTAACACCTCAGTTTAAGTAGCTTGACAGTTGACTTGTATTGGTCACTTCAAGTGCCTGAACTCAGTCCCTTACACTTCTTGCTAAAGTCTCTGAGAGGCTTTTTCATTTCACTCTACTCAAAACTGCACACTTCACCATCGACAAGAACATCTTTGCTGAAGGTCAATGGCTGCTCAACTGAGAGTAACTCCTCAGTTTGAGTAGCTTGACAGTTGACTTGTATTGGTCGCTTCGAGTGCCTGAACTCAGTCCCTTACACTTCTCACTAAAGTCTCTGAGAGGCTTTTTCATTTCAATACAATCAGCGAAAACACAAAATGAAATAGCACTAAAAATCCACATTTCACCAGATCAGAAGAACTGTGACTGGAACATGGTAGAAGTACTCTTAGACAGCGGGGCTAATGTCATGTTCATCGATAAAGATTGGGCAGAAAAACATCATATCCCAACAAAGAAACTATGACACTCCATCTCTGTCATAAACATAGACGGAACCCACAACTCTGCTGGAAAGATAACCCACTCGGCTGTAATCCAAATCGAGTATCAGGGGCACCGAGAGAAGCTAGAAGCCGAAGTCACCAATATCGCCACTTTTCCTCTGGTCATAGGGTACAACTGGCTAAAAAAGCATAACCTGGAGATTGACTGGAGATCTGGCAATCTGAAATTCACCTGTTGCCCTCACTCCTGTCACATGCTCCAGGATCGAAGTGAATTCCTGAGATAATGTGACAAGGAAGAGCAGGATAATGCCTGGACAGCATACCACATGAGAGCGGCAATAGAAAAACCTAAGGAAGAAAAGAAGCAACCTGCACAACTGGTGCCGGCTTGCTTCCACAAATGACTAAAGGTGTTTGAGGAGAAAGACTCCGAAAGAATGCCCATAAGGAAGCCTTGGGATCATGCCATAGATCTTAAAGACACATTCATTCCAAAGAAAGGAAAGCTAATCCCCCTGGGACCTAAAGAACAGGAAGAAGTATCAGCCTTCATTGACAAACAACTACAAAAGGGGTACATCTGTCCATCAAAGTCCCCCCAAACTTCGCCGGTCTTCTTCGTCCCAAAAAAGGATAGGAGAAAAAGAATGGGACAGGACTACCGTTTAAATGAACATACCATTCAGAACAACTACCCGCTGCCCCTCATTTCACAGCTGGTAGACAAGCTCAAAGGAGCAAAGAAGTTCATGAAGATAAACCTCAGATGGGGGTATAACAACGTTTGCATTAAGGAAGGCGATGAATGGAAGGCTGCTTTCATCTGCTTCAGAGGAGCATTCGAACCCCTAGTAATGTACTTTGGACTATACAATTCCCCTTCTACCTTCCAAGCAATGATGAACGAGATCTTCACTGACCTAGAAGATGTTGTGGTGGTCTATTTCAATGACCTTCTCATATTCATGAAGACAGATTCCCAGGAGGAACATGACCGAATCATGAAAGAAGTCCTAAAGAGGCTAGAAGAGAATGACCTCTTCACCAAACCAGAAAAATGCACATTCTCTGTGGAAGAAGTAGAATTCCTCGGAATGATGGTGGGAAAAGATGGAATCAAAATGGATAACGAATAGGTGGATGCTATACACGCATGGCAAAAGCCCAGGAACCTTCATGATGTAAGAAGCTTCCTAGGGCTAGCCAATTTCTACCACCGATTCATCCAAAACTACGCATCCATTGCAAAACCGCTAACTCGCCTCATCAAGAAAGACTTGCCCTTCTAGTGGCAGTCAGAAGAACAAGGAGCCTTTGATAGGCTCAAAGAAGCGTTTTCCACAGCACCCATCCTAGCTTTTCTAGATGACGAAACAGAGTATAGACTACAGACGGACACATCGGATTTCACCACAGGGGCAATCTTGGAAATGAAAAAGGAAGGTCATTGGGACCCAGTCGCCTTCTTCTCCCACGCTCTCAATGACACCGAATGAAATTACCCGGTTTTCGATAAAGAAATGCTTAGCGTCATAAGGGCACTAGAGAAGTGGCGCCATTACCTAGAAGGGGCCCGATTCCAATTCGAGATCTGGAATGACCACGCTAACCTACAGTAGTTTATGCAAAAACAAGATCTTAATAGAAGGCAGGCTCAATGGAGCCAATATTTATCCAGATTCAACTATGTTTGAGTTCATAAACATGGATCAGCAATGGCCGCAGCAAATGTGCTCTCTAGAAGAAGCGATCATGCAGAAGGAGTTGAGAATGACAACAAGGGCATTCAACTCATCACCCCAGATAAGATCCATTTGACACATATCGAAGATGATGGGGACAGAATCCTCAATCAGATTTGATTAGAAACCCTACAGCTTTGGGAATTGGAGGTCAATCAAATAGAAAACCAGGGAGCAGAGCTCTCAGATGATGGAGTTTTTAGGAAAGAAGGCAAAGTTTTCACACCAGAAAAGGTCCAAATGACGGTAATAACTGCTCACCATGATACACCAGTGGCAGGACATCCAGGAGTAGAAAAGACGATGAGCGTGATCCAAACCCATTATTATTGGCCAGGAATGACCAAAGATGTAAAAGAATATGTGGCCTGGTGTCACACCTGCCAGAAAATGAAGACAGGAAACACAGCTCCAGGAGGCAAGCTACAACCACTGGAACTACCGAATATGCCATGGGAAGATATCTCTGCTGACTTCCTCACTAATCTACCCATCTCCCATGGCTATGATTCAGTACTTGCTGTCATGGATTGATTTTCCAAAGAAGTGGAATTCATCCCCTGTAACAAAACCATCAGCATGTTTGAAACCACTAAACTCTACTTAGAGCGTGTTTAGACGAATCACGGACTTCCCCAAAGCATCATATCAGATCGTGGCCCACAGTTCACTGCACAAGTAATGAAAGATCTGTGCACATGCTTAGGAATAAAACCCTGCCTATCAATGGCATCTCATCTGCAAACGGATGGACAGACAGAGCACATCATACAGGATCTACAGCAATATCTTCGGTTGTTCATCTGCAATCATCAGAATGACTGGAGTGAATGGCTGCCCATCACTCAATTTTCATATAACTCAAAGAAGCAAGCTTCTTCCCAGAAAACCCTCTTCAAAGTCACATGGACTTACCCACCTCAGATGGGAATAGAGCCTGGTACCTTGAAAGCCCCAGCAGTGAAACGGAAAAGCCAACTAAGACTTTTGAAGAGAGAAAACTGAGTGAAGGGCTCAGGGGCTTTTAGGGTCTGCACCACCAAGTTACTTCAACTGAGGAGCTTTCCCCAGCAAAGCGGCTTGGTTTATATATTCATAGGGTTGTATGTACATGTTGTGGCATAACTACCATAAATGTAATTCTAAGAAATTGTACCATAAGAGCGTAATTTGCGATTGGGCAATAAGGATAACATGAGGATGCAATGTGCATCAAGGGTCTTTGGAGCCAATAAAGGCAGTGCCTTCTGTAATGGAAGAGAAGTGAATGGAGATTAAATAGTTGTGTAAGTTGTTACGTCTGATGTCAGTGCCAGTTGCACAGGATGGAGATTAAAGGGCAGTGCCCCACGTATAAGGAAAGAGGAAACGGGCTAATGGTGCCCAAGGGTGCGACACTTGTCGCGAAGGATTCGGTCTCATCTAGATCAGGTGATCTTCATCGTCATGTGATGAGTCACATGGATAGTCACGTGACCTGGCTTATGTCATTTGAAAGCGAAGAAAAACGTCTAAGTCCAGTGGACTTTGTTGGATTCGTAACAAGCGGCAGATGAACTAGCTCAGAAAATGGAGCAAACCCTCGCAGAAATGTCTGCAAATCTAGAAAAAGCCCAGGAGGCAATGAAAAAACAAGCCGACAAGCACTGATCTGATGCCCCTGAATACAAGTTAGGTGATCAGGTGCTGCTTGCAATGGATAACCTTCGCTTGATGCAAGAATCACAGAAGCTTTCATATCAGATTGCGGCCCCCAATTCGCCGCACAAGTAATGAGAGATCTATACACACGCCTAGGAATAAAACCTCACCTATCTATGGCATCACATCTGCAAATGGACGGACAGACGGAGCGCATCATATGGGACCTACAACAATACCTTTGGTTGTTCATCTGTGATCACCAGAACGACTGGAGTGAATGGCTCCCAATCGCTCAATTCTCCTATAATTCGAAGAAGCAAGCTTCTTCCCAGAAAACCCCCTTCGAAGTCACCCGCACTTACCCACCTCGGATGGGAATAGAACCCAGCACTTCTAAAGCCCCAGCGGCAGACGAATTAGCTCACAAGATTGAGCAAACCCTTGCAGAAACATCCGCCAATCTCGAAAAAGCCCAAGAGGCAATGAAAAAACAAGCCAACAAGCATTGATCTGATGCCCCTGAATACAAACACGGCGATCAGGTGCTGCTTGCAATGGATAACCTCCGCTTAACATGGGAATCATGGAAGCTTTCTGAGAAGTGGCTAGGCCCCTTCTAGATAATACAGATTATTGGCCAAAATGCTGTTAAACTACTCCTTCCTTCTCAGATAAAAATACATCCGGTGGTAAATGTATCATGGATCAAACCCTACAGAGAACGCCTTGATGGCCAACCTGTTCAAAACCCTGGACCAGTCCTAGTGACCGAGGACCAGGAGGAAGAATATGAAGTCGATTTCATCATTGATGTTGCAAACGAAGGAACAGATGGGAATATCTGGTGCATTGGCATGGATACTTGGAAGAAGACCAAATCTAGAAACCTGAGACGAATCTCACCCACGCCAAAGAGGTGATAGCAGAATTCCACAAGAAAAACCCCAAGCTCCACCTACGCGAGTCGTTCTATGAAAAATTTGGCTTAGAAAATCCTTACAAAACCCTTTTCGTATACGCCGTCACATTCACATCCCTCCCAACCACCCAATAAGGTCTTCAATAGAACTTGAAGACCATGAGAAGGGGATGGTGTTACGAATCCCATAAAAGTCCTACAGACTTAGACAATCTCTTGCTTTCGAATGATATAACCCAGGTCACGTGACTAACAATGTGACTCATCACATGATGATGAAGATCACATGATCTAGAAGAAGACAAATCTCTCGCAACAAGTGTTGCACTGTAACGATCGCTATTGTTAGCACTTCTGCACAACAGCGCACTCTGAAGAAGATTAGATTTCGACAATCTTATCTTATCTTATCATGGCAATCTCCAAATCTTATTGCACGATTGCACAGTCCTGATCTTATCAGTGACACTTAGAAGAATCCTAGAAGGATAGAAGGGAGATCGCACTATCTCCACCACCAGAAGTGAGATCTGAGATCTCTAGAAGAAGATCCCATTGTGATTGGATCTTAGATGAAGAAGATCGGATCATAGATTGATACTAGGAGTTAGAACTCCAGAAGCAGCACATGAGGTTGCCATGAGGTTAGATAGAAGACAGGGCCTTCTCTTCCATTTGATGTACATGAGGAGAACACATGTTCCCTTATCAGAAGAACACTGACACAGCCTTTGGGTAGCCACAGTCATACAATAGAAGTATTTACTTATAAGGACGGAGCACAGCCTCCCACTCACTGTATATAAGAAGTAGAGACTGAGCTATGGAAACTCCAGTCTTGTTCACTTTGATACTCTCACCTAATACAGTGATTGTAAAGATAAGTGGGCTCACTCAGTCCTAGTATAGTCCCTGGACAACAAAGGACACTTTCCCTTTGATGCTGCGCGTCCTTTCTCTTGGTCCACATCAAGGTCCCTCGCACTCAGAAGTCATCAGTGTTAGATTCGCTTCATGCACCCTTGGGGCCAATAGCCTGTTTCACTCTTTCCTTATACACAGGGCACTGCCCTTTCATTTCCACCCTGTGCAACTGGCACCAGCATCAGAAGTGAAACGAAAAAGCCTCTTAGAGACTTTAGCGAGAAATGTAGAAGGAACTGAGTTCAGGTACTTGAAGCAACCAATACAAGTCAACTGTCAAGTTACTCAAACTGAAGAGTTACCCTCAGTCAAGCAACCCTTATATATTGAGTTCATAGTGTATGTACATGTTTGTACATAATTCCATAAGCATAATTCTAAGAATCATACCATATGAGCATAATGTGCTATTGGACAATAAGTATAGCATGAGGATGCTGTAACCAATGTTGTTCTCAACTATCAAAGGAGGAGATAAGATAGCAATCTTATCTGTATCTTCAGAGGGTGCAATAAGGATCGCCTTCAGAGTTGCTCTTCGTACTTCAGAGCCTTGTCAACCCTATCTTCTGTGAGGGCAAAGGGCAAGTGTTGATGACAGAATATGTGCACCAATGAAGAGGGGAAGTGGTTGAGTAAGCAACTCCACTTAGCTACTGCCAGGGGTCCTGCTGGTAGAGCACACTGGTTAGGTGTGAGATCCAAGTTAACAAGACTGGAGGGCATCTACCGCTAGCCCTGCTACTTATATACATCTTCTGATGAGGCAGTGTAAGGCCTCATATGGTAAATACTATATCGTACCATTGTGGCTATCCTGTGGCCATGTCAGTGTCCTTCTGATAAGGGAACATGTGTTCTCCTCATGTCCATCAAATGGAAGAGAAGGCTCTGCCTTCTATCTAACCTCATGGCAACCTCATGTGCCGCTTCTAAGTCCTAGGATCAATCTATGATCCGATCTTCTTCATCTAAGATCCAACCACGATGGGATCTTCTTCTTGAGATCTCAGATCTCGCTTCTGATGGTGGAGATAGTGCAATCTCCCTTCTATCCTTCAAGGATTCTTCTAAGTGTTGCTGATAAGATCAGGACTTGCAATCGTGCAATAAGATGTCGGAGATTGCTGAGATAAGATAAGATTGTCGAAATCTAATCTTCTTCAGAATGCGCCATTGCGCGGAAGTGACAACGATAGCAATTGTTACAGATGCGTTGTACATCAAGGGTTCTTTGGAACCAATAAGGCAGTGCCTTCTTTAATGGAAGAGAAGTAGAAGGGAGATTAAATACTTGTGATTCTGAAACTTCTGATGTTGGTGCTTCTAGCATAGGATGGAAATGAACAGGGTAGTGCCCCACATATAAGGGAAAAGTAGAATAGGCTAATGTTGCTCAAGGGTGCAACACTTTGTTGTGAAGGATTCATTCTCATCTAGATCATGTGATCTTCATGTGTCATGTTGTTAGTCACAGGACCTGGATTATATCATGGAAATGAAGAAAAATGTCTAAGTCCCAAGGACTTTTTATCGATTTGTAACAAGAAGTAATGACATACACGAGTATTTAATCTCCATTTCCTTATCTTCCATTTCAGAAGGCACTACCTTATTGGCTCTGAAGACCCTTGATGCACATTGCATCCTCATGTATTACTTATCACCCAATGGCACATTATGCTCAAATGGTACAACTCTTAGAATTATGCTTATGGATTTATGCATAAACATGTACACACAATATGCCCTCAATATATAAGGGCTGCTCAACTGAGAGTAATACCTCAGTTTGAGTAGCTTGACAGTTGACTTGTATTGATTGCTTTGAGTGCCTGAACTCAGTCCTATTACATTTCTTGCTAAAGTCTCAGAGAGGCTTTTTCGTTTCACTTATGATACAATTCCTAGAAACACATTTATAGAAGTATGCACAAACATGTACACACATGAACTCAAATATATATAAGAGATACTTGACTGAGGGTAACTCCTCAGTTTGAGTAACTTGACAGTTGACTTGTACTGGTCACTTCGAGTGCTTGAACTCAGTGTAATGGCTCGTTACTTTCATGCTTCAGACCTCAAAGCGATGGCAAGGACCAGCATAAGTGCACAACCCAAACCATTACACCTTTGACAGGTTATCTTATCTTATCTTGGCAATCTGCGATATCTTATCAGATAAAACACACAATTGTTGTTACGAATCCATAAAAAGTCCCAGAGACTTAGATGTTTTCTTTCGCATTCAAATGACATAAGCCAGGTCACGTGACTAACCCTGTGACACATCACATGACGATGAAGATCACATGATCTAGAAGAGACGAATCCATTGTGATAAGTGTCGCACCCTTGGGCACCACTAGCCCATTTCCACCTTCCTTATATGTGGGGCACTGCCCTTTAATCCCCACCCTGTGCAACTGGCACCAGCATCAGACGTAACAACTACACATTTATTTAATCTCCATTTACTTCTCTTCCATTTCAGAAGGCACTGCCTTACACTGGTTCCGAAGACCCTTGATGCACGACGCATCCTCATGTTTACTTATTGCCCAATGGCAAATTATGCTCTTATGGTACGACTCTTAGAAATACGTTTATGGTAGTTATGTCACAACATGTACATACAACTCTATGAATATATAAACCAAGCCGCTTTGCTGAGGACGACTCCTCAGTCAAAGTAGCTTGGCAGTGCAGACTCTAAAAGCCCCTAAGCCCTTTACTCAGTCCTCTATCCTTATAAAAAGTCCAAGTGGCTTTTTCGTTTCACTCTACTTTGACTACCTACTTCACCGTCGATAAGAACATCTTCGCTGAAGGCCCACTACCTCTGTCATCGCTGAAGACAGCGCTTTGACAAAGTAGCCTGTGAAATACTGCCACAAGTCTAAAAGAAAGCTAGACCCTGACGTCTGAAGAAAAGCCCTTAAAGAAGTAAGGCACATTAGGAGTCCAGAAGAGGACAAAGTTGAAGAAGCAACCGGTATCCCTTTGCACGAGCCTAGCAGTAGCTCAGCCACTCCATCAGAGACAGCCTGGAGGTGGAAGATAGAAGATCTCCCTCAGCCTGACTAGGTCAACGGACCACCCCAGTTCCCTGCCTACAGAGGAGAAAGAAGTAACTCTCCTAGGATCTAACTGTGGCATCGCAAAAGAAGTTTATTTTTGGATCAGCATTTCCAATCCTCATACCTTCTGGAAAGGTATTCTTCACTCAAAGGGAATACCCTTACCCAGCCCAATTCATTCCTTTCGCCACCCTCCACTACATTCACCAGATAGAAGAAGCTATCAGGGAGGACCAGCGACAGGAAGAGGTTAGAAAGAAGAAGGAAGAACAGGAGAAGGAACTTACTGCTCTCAAATTCCAGATCGAAGAGATTGCCAAAATCCTGGAAAGGAATAGAACGGAAATCGAAAGATTAGAGGAAGAAACCCACTATCTGAAAAGGTGTACTCCCAATGGCATTCCTTCTTGAAGCATCCCTCTTCCTACTCGCAGCAGCAGCAGGAATTATAGGAGTAATCCTCATCCTCACTGCTAGCCAAGCAACCTTCTCACCCTTGACGAAACCCCAGGCCTTGAAGGCCACCGTAACCCTAGCAGGGCTAGAGTACTCCCTGAAGATCTCTTGATACTTCCTAGACGAGGAAAGAATCAGAGAAGGGGATGGAGAAGAGGAAGAAGCTGAAGAACCAGCAGAAGAATTCATCGAAGAAGAAGATGATGAAGACACAGAAGCATGGAGAAGAGAAGCTGACCTTCAATGGAACGCCATGATCAGCTGGAACTCTACTCCAGAAGACAAGAATAGGGTAGACTGCCTAGAAGATAACTGGAGCCCTATCCCACTACCAGGAGACGTTTCTGAAGAAGACATCCTAACTCTGGACAGAAGGGATCCAGACCTACCACTAGAAGCACCCCCACTATATCAGGTTCACGTTCCTGATCATATGCTGGACATAGATGGTTTCATGTAATGCTGAAAAGGCAACAGAAACGCCAGGGGTGTAAAGACGTCACAAGCCCCTGAAAGGAAAAGCGCTCCAAGACAGGAAGGAGCCACAATGTGGGAAGTCGCCAACAAAAACCCGCAGGTATCGGACCCCTGGAATGAGATAAAGGGGAAGACGTTCGATCAGATGCAGGAGTACTTCATATGGAGGGCTTTCCAACAGAAGGGAAAAGGGAAGGCGAATTGAAACTGGAAAACCAATTCGCCAATAATAAGTATTCTTTCTTGGAAGTAACGGACACATACGATACATGGTCAGAGGCGTCTCTTGAAGAGCATGGTGCAGACCAGAAATGCACGCTTGATTCCTCTTGCAATACCAAGAAAGAAACGACACCCTTTCCGGAAGAACTCTACACCAGATCGGCCAGGGTCAAAGACGAAATAGCCCTGAAAATACACATATCCCCCGATCAGAAGAACCGTGACTGGAGCACGGTAGAAGCACTCCTAGATAGTGGGGCTAACATTACTTTCATCGATAAGACATGGGCAGAGAAGCACCGCATTCCCATGAGGAAGTTACGACACCCCATCTCTGTCATCAACATAGATGGCGCCCATAACTCCACCGGACGGATCACACATACAGCCCAGATCCAAATCGATTACCAAGGACATTGAGAAAGGATAGAGGCAGAAGTCACAGATATCGCCACGTTCCCTCTTGTAATAGGGTTCAATTGGCTGAAGAAGCATAACCCGGAGATCAACTGGAGATCCGGAGAACTGAAGTTCACACAATGCCCTCGCTCCTGCCACATACTGCAAGATAGAAGTGAATTCTTAGCCACATGCGATAAAGAAGAACAAGATAACGCTTGGGCGGCATACCATATTCGGGCAACGATAGAAAACCTGAAAGAAGAAAAGAAGCAACCTGCACAACTGGTGCCCGCCCGCTTCCATCAATGGCTAAAGGTGTTCGAGGAAAAAGATTCCGAAAGAATGCCGATAAGAAAACCCTGGGATCACACCATCAATCTCAAAGAAACCTTCACCCCAAAGAAAGGGAAGCTGATCCCTTTGAGACCAAAAGTACAGGAAGAAGTCTCGGCGTTCATAGATGAACAATTACGGAAGGGGTACATATGCCCCTCGAAATCCCCCCAAACATCGCCGGTCTTCTTCGTCCTAAAGAAGGATGGAAGAAAACGTATGGTACAAGACTACCGTTATCTAAATGAACACATGGTTCAAAACAACTACCCGCTGCCCCTTATCTCTCAGCTGGTAGATAAGCTCAAAGGAGCAAAGAAGTTTACGAAGATTGACCTCAGATGGGGTTATAACAATGTTCGCATCAAGGAAGGAGATGAGTGGAAGGCCACATTCGTTTGTTTCAGAGGAGCCTTCGAACCCTTAGTCATGTACTTCGGATTGTGCAATTCACCCTCCACCTTCCAGACAATGATGAACAAGATCTTTGCAGACCTGGAAGACGTAGTGGTCGTCTACATCGACGATCTTCTCATATTCACGAAAATGGACTCCCAGGAGGAGCACGACCACCTCGTGAAAGAAGTCCTGAAGAGGTTAGAAGAAAATGACCTCTTTGCTAAACCAGAAAAATGCACGTTCTCCATCGAAGAAGTGGAATTCCTCAGAATGACGGTGGGAAAAGATGGGATCAAGATGGATAATGAGAAGGTGGATGCCATACAGGCTTGGCTGAAACCCAGGAACCTTCATGACGTACAAAACTTCCTAGGGTTAGCCAACTTTTACCACCGCTTCATCAAAGACTACGCATCCACCATGAAACCCTTAACCCACCTTACAAAAAAGGACTTGCCCTTTCAGTGGCAGTTGGAAGAATAGACTGCCTTTGAAAGGCTTAAAGAAGCGTTTTCCACAGCTCCTATCTTAGCATTTCCAGATGACAAAACGGAGTATAGATTACAGACGGACGCATCGGATTTCGCCACAGGGGCAATCCTGGAAATGAAAAAGGAAGATCGCTGGCATCCCATAGCCTACTTCTCCCATGTCCTCAATGACACTGAAAGGAACTATCCAGTGTTCGACAAAGAAATGCTCAGCGTCATCGGAGCATTAGAGAAATGGCGTCACTACTTAGAAGGAGCGCGATTTCAGTTCGAGATCTGGAATGACCACACAAATCTCCAGTGGTTCATGCAAAAACAAGATCTCAACAGAAGACAGGCTCAATGGAGCCAATATTTATCCTGCTTTAACTATGTCTGGGTTCACAAGCCTGGAATGGCAATGGCCGCAGCAGATGCACTTTCTAGAAGAAGTGACCATGCAGAAGGAGTTGAAAACGACAACAAGGGAATTCAACTCATAACCCCAGATAAGATCTGTTTGACATGCATCGCAGATGATGGGGACAGAATCCTCGACCAGATCCGATCAGAAACATTACAACTTCGGGAATCAGAGGTCAATCAAATAGAAAACCAAGGAGCAGAGCTCTCAGACGATGGAGTCTTTAGGAAAGAGGGAAAAGTCTGCACACCGGAAAAGGTCCAAATGATGATAATGACCGCCCACCACGATATGCCAGTGGCAGGACATCCAGGAGTAGAAAAGACGATGAGCCTCATCCAGACGCACTACTATTGGCCAGGAATGACCAAAGATGTAAAAGAATATGTGGCCCGGTGTCACACATGCCAGAAAATGAAAACAGGAAACACAGCCCCAGCCGGCAAGTTATAACCGCTGGAACTGCCGAACATGCCATGGAAAGATATCTCTGCTGACTTTCTCACAGACCTACCCATCTCCCAAGGTTATGACTCAGTACTCGCCATTATAGATCATTTTTCCAAAGAAGTGGAATTCATCCCCTGTCACAAAACCATTAGCGCGTTTGAAACAGCTCAGCTCTATCTAGAGTGAGTTTGGATGAACCACAGACTTCCCCGAAGCATCGTGTCAGATCGCAGTCCTCAATTTGCTGCACAAGTCATAAAAGATCTGTACACACGCCTAGGAATAAAACCTCGCCTTTCAATGGCATCACACCCACAAATGGACGGGCAGACAGAGCGAATTATCAGGGACCTACAGCAATACCTTCGGTTGTTCATCTGTGATCATCAGAACGACTGGAGTGAATGGCTGCCCATCGCTCAATTCTCATATAATTTGAAGAAGCAAGCTTCTTTCCAGAAAACCCTCTTTGAAGTCACACGGACTTACCCACCACGGATGGGGATAGAACCTGGTACTTCTAAAGCCCCAGCGGCAGACAAATTAGCTCAGAAGATTGAGCAAACTCTTGCGGAAACATCTGCCAATTTAAACAAGGCCCAAGAGGCAATGAAAAAACAAGCCGACAAGCACCGATCTGACGCCCCTGAATACAAACTCGGCGATCAGGTGCTGCTTGCAACAGATAACCTCCGCTTGATGCGGGAATCACGGAAACTGTCTGAGAAGTGGCTAGGACCCTTCCAGATAACACAAATTATCAGCCGAAATGCCGTTAAACTACTCCTTCCTTCCTCTATAAAAATACATCCTGTGGTAAACGTATCACGGATCAAACCTTATAAGGAACGCCTTGACGGCCAGCCTGTCCAGAACCCAGGTGCAGTCCTAGTGACTGAGGACCGGGATGAAGAATATGAAGTCGATTTCATCGTAGACGCTCGAAAACGATGGAACAGATGGGAATATCTGGTGCACTGGCACGGATACCTTGAAGAAGACTGCACTTGGGAACCTGAGAAGAACCTCACCCACGCCAAAGAGGCGATAGCAGAATTTCATAAGAAAAACCCCAAGCTCCACCTATGCGAGTCGTTCTATGAGAATTTCAGTCTAGAAAACCCCTACAAAACTCTTTTTGTACGCGCCATCATCATCGCATCCCACCCAACCACCCATTAGGGTCTTCGATGGAACTTGAAGACCATGAGAAGGGGATGGTGTTACAAATCTATTAAAAGTCTCAGAGACTTAGATGTTTTCTTTCACGTTCAAATAACATAAGCCAGGTCACGTGACTAACCCTGTGACACATCACATGACGATGAAGATCACATGATCTAGAAGAGACGAATCCATTGCGACAAGTGTTGCACCCTTGGGCACCACTAGCCCGTTTCTACCTTCCTTATACATGGGGCACTGCCCTTTAATCCCCACCCTGTGCAACTGGCACCAGCATCAGACGTAACAACTACACATTTATTTAATCTCCATTTACTTCTCTTCCATTTCAGAAGGCACTGCCTTACACTGGTTCCG
>JBBPTS010000565.1:0-11254 GCA_038094235.1 Fistulinella staudtii
TTAACAAGAGGGTGGAATTCTATTTCCAATACACAGTTTTATGTTTCTTTGTCTTTTACTTTCTCACTACCCTGAGGTTGTTTCTTCACATAAATCTATCCATGTTCCACATGTGCTCTGGTACCTGCATCTGATAGAGTGGGGGAGATTCTTCTGGGATATCTGGATCTCTTCTATCCAGAGTGAGGAAGTCTGGTTTTTCATTTCCAGGAAATGGGATGGGGCCCCAGTTATCTTATAAGGGCTAGTGTTCTTCTTTGTCAAGGTTGGCCCAATTAGTGGCCATAGCATTCCAGTGCTGTTCTACCTCTCTTCTCTATTCCTCAGGGTCCTGGTGTTCTTCAACCAGTTCTTCTTTATCAAAGGGGTGGATGGGTTCTTCTTCTTCTTCAGGCGACTCCTCAGGAGTGGCTTCTTCTTCTTCAGCTAGGAAGTACCATGAGATCTTCAAGGAGTAATCTAGCCTTACTAGGTTTACTGCTATCTTCAGAATATGACTTCTCTTCAGGGGCGAAGTCAGAAAGTTATTCCAGCTCCTTAAGGTCATCAAGATGCTGAAAGTGAGGGTGAGGAATACAAGGTTGGTGATGATACTCATTTTGGTATACTTCTTCTCTTCCTAGGGTTACTCCATGTATTAGCAAGTATAGTTTGAACAGGAGTGGTGGGCTACTGTGTAGAGCCCCTTGGTTCCTTGGTAGTTGGTTGGTTGCAAGGTTCTTTCTCAGCAACGATCTTCTTGCATTGTAGGTGCGGTCTTATGCACAAGCAAAGGAGTAGTCTTGTTTAAGTGTAACCGAAAGACTTCTTCTTACTTCAGAAAAGAGGGATAGCCTATCAAAGGTGTAGGGTTGCTTGGTAAGCAATAAAGAGGGGGGGTGACTACTGTCAGGAGTCCCACTGGTAGAGCACGCTGGTTAGGTGTGAGATCTAAGTAAACAAGACTGGGGTTTTGTAATGGCTCATTACTTTCATGCTTCAGACCTAGAAGCGATGGCAAGAACCAGCATAGATGCACAACCCAAACCATTATGTCTTTGACAGACCAGAAGATCTTATCTAATCTTATCTCGGCAATCTCTGCTATCTTATCAGATGCTGTATGATTACAAAAGGACTTAGTCACTTTCTCTTTTTTTCTTTCTTTCTCACACACTTGCTGACATATGACAGATCTGATCTAAGATACGAATCTCATCTGACCATAATGGTTAGCACTGCCTATTATATTCACATGTTCATCTCCACTTCACTTCTCTTCTATGACTTATATAACACATGCCTCTTTAATTACCGCTATCTCAGCTATGCTCTTCTGATGGACTTTCTGATGTACTTATTGCTTCTCATACACAGTCTAGATAAGGAGTGCCTCGATTAGTATAGACACAGCCATGTACCATGCCTATATAAACCCAAGGAGCTTGACTGGCTAACCCCAGTCTTGTTTACTTGGATCTCACACCTAACCAGTGTGCTCTACCAGTGGGACTCCTGACAGTAGTCACCCCCCCTCTTTATTGCTTACCAAGCAACTCTATGCCTTTGATAGGCTATCCCTCTCATCTGAAGTAAAAGAAGTCTTTCAGTTACAATATGTGAGGCACTGCCTGACTCAACCTCATACTATCTTTATCACCCAATGGTACATTAGGCTCTTATGGTATAATAAAGCAGAAATATATATTTAGAAGTATGCATAAACATATACACACAAACCTGTAACAATCGCTATCATTATCACTTATGCGCAACAGCACACTCTGAAGAAGATTAGATTTCGACAATCTTATCTTATCTTATCTCGGCAATCTCCGAATCTTATCACACGATTGCAGCTCCTGATCTTATCAGTGACACTTAGAAGAATCCTTGAAGGACAGAAGGGAGATCACACTATCTCCACCACTCAGAAGCGAGATCTGAGATCTCTAGAAGAAGATCCCATTGTGGAGGGATCTTAGATGAAGAAGATTGGATCATAGATTGATCCTAGGACTTAGAAGCAGCACATGAGGTTGCCATGAGGTTAGATAGAAGGCAGAGCCTTCTCTTCCATTTTGATGGACATGAGGAGAACACATGTTCCCTTATCAGAAGAACACTGACACGGCCACTGGATAGCCACAATGGTACGATAGAAGTATTTACTTATAAGGACGGGACACAGCCTCCCACTCACTGTATATAAGAAGTAGAGACTGAGCTATGGAAGCTCCAGTCTTGTTCACTTGATACTTTCACCTAATACAGTGATTATAAAGATTAGTGGCTCACTCAGTCCCAGTATAGTCCCTGGACAACAAAGGACGCTTTCCCCTTTGATGCTGCGCATCTTTTCTTGCTTTCACATCAAGGTCCCTCACACTCAGAAGTTATCAGTGTTAGGTTCACTTCAAAACCCCTATGCATATATAAAGGGTAGATCCACTGAGCATAAAACCTCAGTTGGATATACTTGAAGTTGCCTATAAAGCACTTGTGAGATCTCTGACTCAGTCCCTACTTCCTACTTTAAAGTCTTTGAAAGGCTTTTTCATTTCAGGAAGTCCCAGGTTTGAGTCCTGGTCTGGCCAGATTCTCTCTCTGAGTTTTCCCGCTTTAACAATTTGTACCCTTAAGTGTGTCTAATCCCATTCCCCATAAAGGATGAACCTCCAAGTCCTATTGGCATTGATGCTCACCTACCTTATAGAACTCACCAGCTGAAACAAAAGCAGAACAGAAGAGAGTAGAAAGCAGAGTAGTGGTCCTGTAAGTCTGTCCTGTTTAAGGGAAAACTCCAAGACAATCAAACTGAGGACCATTGTCCCAGTTGGTGCTTGTCTTATATATTCATGGGTTAAGTGTGTACATGTTTATGCATACTTCTGAATATATATATCATAGAATCATACCATATGAGCATAAAGTGCTATTGGATGATAAAGGGAGTATGAGGATACAGCGTGCATCAAGGGTCTTTAGAACCAGTAAGGCAGTGCCTTCTAAAATGGAAGAGAAGAAATGGAGATTAAATAGTCATGTATGTCATTACTTCTGATGTCAGTGCCAGTTGCATGAGACAGTGATTAAAGAAGCAGTGCCCCATGTATAGGGAAGAAGGGAATGGACTAATGGTGCCCAAGAGTGCAACACTTGTCATGAAGGATTCATTCTCTTCAAGATCATGTGATCTTCATCATCATATGATGTGTCATGAGGTTAGTCACATGACCTGGATTAAGTCAGGTTAGTGGATGGAAAAACATCTAAGTCCCAGGGACTTTTATGGATTCGTAACACCAGCCACCAAGGGAGTGGGGGAAAGTAAGTCCTGTTGATGATCAGAATAAAGTAGTGGACTCTGCAGCATGCTTTGAGGCAAATGCAGCTCCCCCTCGATTGTTTAAAGATGCTATGAGGCAAGATGATGCTTCAGAGTAGAGACAGGCTGCTCTAGATGAATTGGCAGCCATAGATCAAATGGGACTTAGATTATGGTGCCTCAACCAAAAGACAAGACTGTTATTGGCTCTAGGTGGGTATTCACTAAGAAATATCACACTGATGGCTCTTTTGGGTGCTATAAGGGCCATTTGGTCACCCAAGGCTTCTCTGAACACCTTGGATTTGAATATCTCGGTTTTCACCCCTACAGTGCAATTACCCACCTTACAAATCATTCTTACACTTGCTACACTTCAGGATCTCCACCTTTAGTCTGTCGACATCTCCAATACTTATCTGAATGGTGAGATGGACTGTGAGGTGTTTATAGAGCAACCAGAAGGATTTGCAAAGGGAGAAGCAAAAGAGATGGTGTGTTTGCTGAAGAAGGGCCTGTATAGTATAAATCAATGTGGAAATCACTGGAATCACAAGATGTGCTTGACTTCCAGCTGAAGTCCATGGAGTTCAAGCAGACTTATTCTGATGCTGCAGTCTATCTGTACACTTGAGGTGATGTACAGATCATCCTTTCAGTCTTTGTAGATGATATGACCTTTGTATCAAAGTGTCTTGATGGAATCAATCAGACTATCTCTGATTTGCAACAACACATCAATTGCATGATTTGTGAAATGGAGCAACCACTCGCTAGTTGCGGCATGAACGTCAGCCTCTATATCCTAAAGGAGGGGAAAATGGGCATAGTGGAAGGAGAGGAATATCCTAGACATGGGTTGAGGGCGAATAGAGATGAGCCTTGCTTCAAGGGTGAAGGACTTCTGTACATTGTCATATTATAGTTGATGTTTGTATCGAACCCGGCAAAGGTTGTAGCTTCTAACGTCTGTCTTTGAGTGTAAAGATCAAGTGAATAAAGCTGGGGCCTTTATCCACTGGATCGCTTCCATTAAATACTATCTACACATGTGCACGGACCATATGACATCACTACATGAGGGAGGAGCATGGATCAACATGCTTCGTACATGAGGTGTACTAGAGTGTTCTATGATGTCAATAAGTAGCAGTTTAGGTAAAGATAAGGGAATGTGTCATGGTCCAGACCATGACATTATCAATAGCATAAATAGAAATGAACTGTGAACTTGCAATGAGGCATCTAGCCAAACATGAGGTGAAGGCGTAGATGACAGTTGTGAAGCACAGGAGACAAGGGTCTAGGCCGGATTCACAACAATTTGGGCCCTACATCAGAGATCAAGCTTGAGCATCAAGATCAATCGCAATCACTCCAAATGCTCCCTAATGCTCTCACAGTACCAAGACTGTATAGATATGCTCTCCCACTTTCACATGGCTGATTGCAAGCCTATAACAACTCCTATGGACAGAGGACTGTGTCTCTCACATGATCAGAGCACTAGAACTGCAGAGGATCATGTGTTCATGCAATCTGTTGATTATGGAGATGCAACTGGATCCTTGCAGTATCTCTCATGCACCACTCGCCCAGATATTGCCAATTCTGTTGGGCAATTGGCTTCTTTCACTTCAGATCCTGGTGTTGCCCACTGGAATGCAATCAAGCACTTGTTTCACTACATCAAAGGCACAATGGACAATGGAATCATATATGCTCCTGATCCTTTGACTCCTGACCTATTCATGACCTATTCTGATGCAAACCATAGTGGTTGCAAGGATTCTGGATGATCAACTGATGCTTTTGTTGTTAAAATTGGTTCTAGAGTTGTTTCTTGGATGTCAAAGCACCAGCCTATTGTTGCACTGTCAACCACTGAAGTGGAGTATGTGGCAGCTGTAGAAGCAGGAAAGGAGATTGTATAGATGTGCAAATTGCTCAATAATCTTGGTTTCGATGTTTCTGTGCCCTCTAGCCTTCAAATGGACAATCAGTTGACCATTCAAGTGGTGAAGCACCCAGAACATCATGGTAGAATGAAGCACTTGGACCTTAGATGGTATTGGCTTTAAGATGTTGTTGATAAAGAACTTACTTCGCCCTCTTTCATTCCTACCTCTGAGATGCCTGCTGATCTGCTCACAAAGGATCTCCCTCACATCAAAGTGCAACATTTCTGTCAAATATTTGGACTTGGTGCATTTAGGGCAAGGTGAGTGTGCTGCAGAGATGTAAAATAAAGGGGGAGTGTTAGATTTACTCAGTTTGTGCATATTGTGCAATTTGGTGTGTTTTGATCAAATCTCACTGAGTTGAGTATTCTTATACATCTTTAGCACACTTGACTGTTTTTCTTATCTCCTGCTTTCCCCATTCGCTCTATTTACTCTTTATTGTTGTTTAGTGATGTTTCCACCCTTTATAACCTTTGTCAGAGTTCACAGCATGCTTTCTTTAGTTTCTGACTGTGAACTCCAGGTGTGTTGTAGTAGCTACACTTGAATGCCATTGTTTCTGACTGTGAACTCCAGCCTTAGCACTTAGGGTGTTAACATTTGGCATGCTTGTGGCATGTTTCCCTTGTTTTTGTTTGTGCTTTGGACTGTCAGAGTTCACTGTCTTTGCTTCTTCAGTTTCTGACAGTGAACTCCAGGGAATGTACTCAAAATACTCTACAAGTGTGCCAAACTCTAAATAGAGCAAAGAAGGCTAGAAATGTGCTAAGTGCGCAATTAATACAAGTTGTGCCTCACAACACTTAACACTCCCCTCTAATTGCATATCTCTACATTTCTAGCTCCCCCTGAATGGTGCAAGTCCAAGCATCAAACAGAAATGCTGGATTTTCACTTGGGGAAGTGCTTTGGTCAACAGATCAGCTGGCATATCAGCAGTAGAGGTGAAAGTAAATGAAATAACACCTTTATCCACTACATCACACAGCCAATACAATACAATCGCAAATCACGGTGTTTCATCCACCCATGATGTTTTAGATGCTTTGCCACTTGAATGGCCAATTAGTTGTCTATTTGGAATGATGAAGGTCCAGAAAGTGTAAATCCAAGCTGTTGCATCAGTTTGTGCATCTAAACAATGTCTTTCCCTGCTTCACATGCAGCCACATACTCTGCTTCAGTTGTGGACAAGTTCACAATGGGCTGGTGCTTTGTCATCCATAAAACAACACCAGATCTGAGTTTGACCACATATGCACCAGTAGATCACCCAGAATCCTTGCAACTGCCATGATTTGCATCAGAATAGATGATGTACAGTTCAGAATACAATAGGTCTGGGGAATATGTGATACCATGGGTCAGAGAGCCTTTAATGCAGCGAAACAAGTGTTTGATCTCATTCCAATGGGCCACACCAGGATCAGATGTGAATGAGGCAAGCTGTTAACAACCCTAAGTGCTAAGGCTGGGGTTTACAGTCAGAAACTATGGTATTCGAGTGTAGCTACTACAACACACCTGGAGTTTACAGTCAGAAACTAAAGAAAGCATGCTGTGAACTCCAACAGAGGTTATAAAGGGTGGAAACATCACTAAACAACAATAAAGAGTAAATAGAGCAAATGGGGAAACCAGAAGATAAGAAAAATGGTTGAGTGTGTAAAAGATGCACAAGAATGCTCAGCTCAGTGAGATATGGTCAAAATGTTAAAACAGCTGAAAGTGCACCCAGCTGGAGTTCACTGTCAGAAACTAGTGTATTTAGAGTATTTCGACTACATTACCTGGAGTTCACTGTCAGAAACTAGGGAAGTGCAGACAGTGAACTCCAATACTATAGAAGGATGGAAACAACAAATAACAACACAAGAAACATGCCACAAGAGTAGCAAACAACTAAAATAAGAAGCAAAGTCCTAAATATACAAAGTGCAGTGCTGTTAGATTTGCTCAGTTTGCACAAATTACACAATTTGGTGTGTTTTGATCATATCTCACTGAGTTGAGTATTCTTGTGCATCTTTTACACACTCAACCATTTTTCTTATCTTCTGATTTCCCCATTTGCTCTATTTACTCTTTATTGTTGTTTAGTGATGTTTCCATCCTTTATAACCTTTGTTGGAGTTCACAGCACACTTTCTTTAGTTTCTGACTGTAAACTCCAGGTGTGTTGTAGTAGCTACACTCTAATACTATAGTTTCTGACTGTGAACTCCAACCTTAGCACTTAGGGTTGTTAACAGATGGGGGGTCATATGAGAAGTGGCCCCCGAGTTGCATTCCAATTGAAGTCAGCATCAAGTTGGAGCGGCGAGAATAGGTCAGAAGGGTGAGACAAGCGAAGACTTGCATTTCCGGCCTTTTCCACCACTTCCTGCAATGAATTTGCTGCCCCATGATCTCCTGATGCCAAAGCAGCTGCTTTTCTCCCAGAAGTGTACATTTTGTAGAAGTTCTTCGCCTTTTGAAGGGCGAAGCACCTGCATTGGCAGTGGTTGGTGCGATCACAGATGGAACAGGGTGAATTGCGAGGGCATTGGCAGGAGGATGAGTTTGATGGGGAAGCGGACACTAGGACAGTCTCAGCTGCTATAATAGGCTCAGGGTGAGGTCGACAATGGATACACCTTGATATAGTGAAACAAGTGCTTGCAAGTTGCCCAACAGAATAGGCAATATCTAGGCAAGTGGTGTATGAGAGATACTGTAGAGATCCAATCACACCTCCATAATCAACAGATCGCATGAATGTGTGCTCCTCTGTAGTTCTAGGGCTCTGTTTGAGCGAGAGGCACAGTCCTAGGTTCATAGGAGTTGTCACAGGCTTGCAATCAGTCATGTGAAAGCGGGAGAGCATATCTATACAGTATTGGTGCTATGAGAGCGTCAGAGAGCGTTTGGAGTGATTGCAATCAATCTTGATGACCAAGATCTCAGATGTAGGCCCTGAATCATGCAATTTGAAGTGTTTGCGTAAATAAGAGATAGTCTACTTGATTCCATCAGAAGACTTTGATGCAATGGTCATATCATCCATAAAGACTGGTAGGATGATCTGCACATCACCTTGAGTGTACAGATAAACTGCAGCATCAGAGTAAGTCTGCTTGAACTCCATGGACTCCAGAGTCGAGTGCATTTTGCGATTCCAGCGGTTTCCGCCTAGTTTTCTGCCATATAGGCCCTTCTTCAGCAAACACACCATCTCTTTCACTTCTCTCTCTGCAAATCCTTCTGGTTGCTCCATAAACACCTCACAGTCCATCTCACCATTCAGATAAGCATTGGAAATGTTGACAGACCAAAGATGGAGATCCTGAAGTGCAGCAAGTGCAAGGATAACTCACAAGGTGGGTAATAGCACTGTAGGGGCGAAAACCTCGATATTCGAATCCATGGCGTTGAGAGAAGCCTTGGGCGACCAAATGGCCCTTATAGCACTCCAAAGAGCCATCAGTGCAATATTTCTTGGTTTATACCCACCTAAAGCCAATAACGGGCTTATCTTTGGGTCGAGGCACCACAATCCAAGTCCCATTTGATCTATGGGCTGTCAATTCATCTAAGGCAGCCTGTCTCCACTCAGAAGCATCATCTTGCCTCATAGCATCTTTAAATGATTGGGGGTGAGTTGCATTTGCCCCAAAGCATACTGCAGAGTCCGCTTCTTCATCATCATCATCAACATCAACAGGGCTTACTTTCCACCACTCTCTTGGAGGCTGGTGAGTTCTGCGAGGTAGACGAGCACCAATTCCAATAGGACTTGGAGGTTCATCCTTTGTGGGGAATGGAACAAGAGGAGATGGGTCAGGAAGTGTCGAAGAGACTGATGGGGGTGTTTCTTGGAAATATCATCGTTATTAGGGACAATAATGGGTGATGAAGGGGCTGATTCCTGATCAGTATCAGAGTCTGGATCCCCCCCAGAAATCAGAGCCTGAGGAGTCAGGAAATTGTCGTCTTCTTCATCATCAAGCAGTGGGGCAATGTAAGGGGTTGGTGGAACAGAAGATTGGGACGATTGAGATGGATTAGGGGGCAGAAGCATAGAAATAGGTGATTGGAGTGCATTAGACACACCTAAGGGTGCAAATTTGCTCCTTTCATCGAAATCTACTCTCTCAGAGATCAGAGTACGCTTTGTGGTTGGATTGCAGAATTTCCAACCGTTGTAGCCATCAGGGTAACCTATAAAGACACATTTCTCGAAATGAGGGGTTAAAGCAGCTCGTTTATCCTTCTGCAAGTGGACATAGGCAGTAGTCCCCCAAACTCGAAAATGGGACACATCTGGCTTGTGACCATGCTACAATTCGAAGGAAGTGGTATTGTCCAATGCAGCAGTAGGGCACCTATTCCACACATGGACTAAGGCAGCAAGTGCTTCGCCCCAGAAAGCCATAGCCAAGCCAGATTCCTTCAACATGGCCATAATTTGCTCAGAAAGGACTCAATTGGTGCGTTCTGTGACTACATTCTGCTGAGAGCATGCTCGAACAGTGTGCTGGCACTTTATGTCACATTCCTGGGTGAATTTGAGCATGGCATTACTCATATACTGTTAACAGCTGTATTCCCCCTCAGCTGGAGTTCACTGTCAGAAACTATGTATTGAGAGTAATTTCGAGTACATTACCTGGAGTTCACTGTCAGAAACTGAAGAAGCGAAGACAGTGAACTCCGACAATAACAATGAGTCTGAACAACAAATAACAACAAGGGAAACATGCCACAGGAGTGGCAAACACTCTAAATGTGATGTAAAGTCTAAATATGCGAAGTGAGAGAATTGGAGTGATGGTCAGTAGATGTAGCAATCAAATTACAACATATACTCCCCTCCCTTATCATCTCTAAGAGTTTTGATGCAACGCTTGGTCTGGTTCTCTGTGAAGGCCTTAAACTGCTTAAATGCATTGAAAATGTTGCTTTTTGCCTTTAAGGGGATCACAAAGCGAAATCTTGAGAAGTTGTCAATGAAAGTGATCCAGTATCAAAAGCCAGAGAAGATGGGATAAGGGACTTGATGGAGATCAGAATGGACGAGTTCCTGAGGCCTGGAAGTGTGAGTTGTTGAAGATGGGAAGGGATTGGCATGTATCTTGCTAGCTAGGCAAGGCTCACATATGGGATCAGGCATAACTTTGCTATCCAGCTTCAAACCAGTAACCATATTGCGCTCCAAGAGGGATTTGATGTCCCCAACATTATGGTGGGTGAAACGGCGATGCCAGAGCAATAGGTTGAGAGGTACAGTCATCACAGGTGAAGCTTATTCAGTGCAAGGCTCAGTGGGGCCATCCAGAAAGGCAGCATTGTTGCTATTGAGTGTAGCAACAAACAGGGGTGGGCCAGGTGGGCAATGAAATGACATTCGAGTGGAGTCAATCTGGATAACAAAGGACTTCATCCTGGCAAGGAATAGAACAACAAGGAGGTTGGTGTGAAGTGCAGGAACATGGAGGACATTGCTGAACTCAACAGGGTGGCATTTCTTGCCATCAATAACAGGGTGAAAGACCACAGAACCCACACCAGTAGAATAGACCACAGTGCTGTCTGCCAGCTTGATTGGGACGCATTTTGGAGTGTAGTTTCGAATCCAATGGTGATGGGAG
Organism: Fistulinella staudtii; assembly: GCA_038094235.1. NCBI lineage: Eukaryota > Fungi > Basidiomycota > Agaricomycetes > Boletales > Boletaceae > Fistulinella > Fistulinella staudtii. The sequence continues at coordinate 10,902 of JBBPTS010000565.1, forward strand.
GTCATATGGGAAGTAGTACCAGAGTCAGCATTCCATTCCTGGTCTGCATCGAGTATCAGTGGTGTGAAAGGATTAAAGGGGTCCTGAGAGTGAAAGTAAGCATTACCAGTGAATTCAGCAGTGAGATGGGACATGGGGGAATGAAGGAGTCAAGTTTTGACTAGGGAATAGATCCAAATTGAACAGCAGCAAAGCAAAGAGCTTAAAGGTCAGGGCTTATAATCTGTTAACAACCCTAAGTGCTAAGGCTGGAGTTCACAGTCAGAAACTAAAGAAAGCGTGCTGTGAACTCCGACAAGGGTTTTAAAGGATGGAAACATCACTAAACAACAATAAAAAGTAAATAGAGTGAA
>JBBPTS010000567.1:0-13958 GCA_038094235.1 Fistulinella staudtii
GTGTCCTTCTGATAAGAGAACATGTGTTCTCCTCATGTCCATCAAATGGAAGAGAAGGCCTTGCCTTCTATCTATCCTCATGGCAACCTCATGTGCTGCTTCTAAGTCCTAGGATCAATCTATGATCTGATCTTCTTCATCTAAGATCCAACCACGATGGGATCTTCTTCCAGAGATCTCAGATCTTGCTTCTGGTGGTGGAGATAACACCATCTCCCTTCTATCCTTTGAGGATTCTTCTAAGTGTCACTGATAAGATCAGGACTTGCAATCGTGCGATAAGATGTCGGAGATTGCTGTGATAAGATAAGATTGTCGAAATCTAATCTTCTTCAGATTGCGCTATTGCGCGTAAGTGCTAACGATAGCGATTGTTACACACATGACCTAGATGAGAACACAGAACTCTCACAACAAGTGTCACACCCTTGGGCACCATTAGCCCATTCCTATTTTTTCTTTTAGGTGGGGCACTGCCCATTTCATTTCCATCTTGTGTATTGGCACTGACATCAGAAGACCACTATACATGTTCCTTTCATTTCCATTATGACTTCTCTTCCATTATAGAAGGCACTGCCTTATTGGCTCTGAAGACCCTTGATGCATACATATCCCTCATGCCTTACTTATCACCCAATGGTGCATTATGCTCATATGGTACAACTTTAAGAAATACGTATCTAGAAGTATGAATACACATGTACAAACAAACCCTATGAATATATATACTGGGCTGCTCTGCTGAGGACAATTCCTCAGTTAGAGTAACTTGGTGATGCAGATCTGCAAAGTCAACCCTGAGTCCTCTACTCAGTTTTCCCCTTTAAAGTCACTAGTTGGCTTTTCCATTTCACAGACTTCTAAAGTCAACCCTGAGCCCTTTACTCAGTTCTCTCTTCCCTTTACAAAGTCACTAGTTGGCTTTTTTGTTTCACACTCCTCCCTCCAACCTCTTCAAGGATGAACCTCTGAGGCTTGACAAGGAGGTCAAAGAAAGCTTTGAAAAGTTCAAGAGGGATGCCAACCTCTTTATTCAACAAATTGACAACCTTGTACACCAGGTGCAAAGAAGACAGCACCTGAACAAGAAAGCCCCCAACTTCTGTGAGGAGTTCCAAGGACTATACCTGTTACTAGAAACAGAGTACCTCATGTTATGAATCCAAAAGTTCACATCTGAACTTAGAAGTTTTAGCTCTCTCTAACAACATAAGCCAGGTCATATGACCAACCATATGACTCATCACATGATAAAGCAAGGTCACAAGACCTAGACAACAACCGAACTCTTCATGACAAGTGTTGCATCCTTGGGCACCATTAGTCTGTTCTCACTTTTCTTATACACGGAGCACTGCCCTTTCATTTCCATCCTGTATAGTTTACACCAATATCAGAAGTACAAGAACACTTATTTATTTAATATCCATCAAGTTTCCTTTCCATAACAGAAGACACTGCCTTATAAATTCTAAAGATTTCTTAAACACTGTAACAGCTCGTTACTTCCACGCTTCAGACTTAGAAGCAATGGCGAAGACCGGCATAGATGCAACACCACACCCATTATGATTTCCTTTATCTTTAAACCCTATTGATGATCTTATCTTATCTCGGCATTCTCCAGTATCTTATCAGATATTGCACAATTGCAGGAATGATCTTATCTGAAGGGACTTAGAAGACTTTTCTCTTTCTCGGACTCTTTCTCCCTTCTTTGCACTTGCTGACATGTAGAAGATCCGATCTAAGATACAGATCTCATCTAACCATATCAGCCAGCACTGCCCTCTATGCTCTCATGTTTATTTCTGTCTCTTCTATTCTATGCCTCATGTTACATATGCCTTATTAATCTCCACTTTATGTTATCTCGGCTATGCTTTCTGATAGAACATTCTGATGCACTTATCACTTCTCACCCACAGCCCAGATAAGCAGTGCCTTGATTAGGGTAGTTACACAGCCATGTACAGCCACGTCTTATGCATATATAAACCCAAGGAACTCAGCTGGTAACCCCAGTCTTGTTCACTTTGGAACTTTCACCTAACAAGTGGATAAGCAGCCAAGTAGCTTACTTGGTCCCAGTATAGTCCCTGGATATCAAAGGATGCTTTCCTCTTTGACGCAGGATGTCCTTTCCTCTATATAAGGGAGAACTTTCGCACGTTGTACCCCAGTCCACGGAAGAGCCCTAACCCGGTACACTCCAGTCCACGTTTCCCTTACTTCACGACAAGCATCCGCGCTCCTCAGAAGTCATAGGAGTTAGGTTTACTTCACTTGAACAAGACTATCAACAACCCGTACACAAGTCCATACTCATTGCAGAAGAAACCAAAGCATTAGAGAACAGTAACACACCCTCTACTCTAAGAAGAAGAAGTAGAAGTACCACTTCCCCAATCCCCCTCACCCATCATCATCTCCAAAAGAAGGGAGAGGCGATACAACCCTGTTCCTCAGAAGAAGCATAGAGACAGCCCGACCAGAGATGGTTATTTGAGGCCCTGCTCTAGCTTAAAAGAAGTTAGGAAGTAGGAAGTTGATCTGTTCCCAAAGTTCCCAATACTAAAAGAGAAGGAAACTCTTTATATCTGCCCTAAAAGGAAAGAAACACTTTAGGCCAGGAACCCCCCCAAGAAGACAAAAATGGCAACATTAGCCCAAGCCGATTTCGACTCTCTGATGGGCTGGATTGCCTCCCTTGAAAACGAAGTCATAAATCTCTGTCTGCAATGGCAGACGATGGAAGAAGCTGCCCAACAGGCAGATAAAAAGTTATAAGAAACAGAAGATCAAGCCATTTCGGCTGAAGATACCATAAGAAACCTCTCACACTTCTTCAACATAGGAGCGGTGGGAGCAGAAGCTGGAGGGTCAGGAATGCCTGCCTCCAAGATATAGATCTTCACAGATCCAGGTGATTTCTACGGAGATCAAAAGAAGTTTGAAGAATGGTGGTCCAAGATGAAAACCTTCATTAAGGCCAACCCCCGCTACTTCTCCCAACCCGCACTAGATATGGGAGGAGGAACAATGAAAGACCACCAAGGAAAAACAGTCATGGTGGAAAACCTGGAAATGTGCATGTTCGCAGTACTCTCCAGGATGAAGGGGCAAAAAGCTGGAAGCTGGGCAGAAGCAAAGCTAGCCCAGATCCACAAAAATAAGGTTAGATTCATGAACTGGACAGAATTTGCAAAAACTGTCAAAGATATCTTCTGATCCCAACTCCTCGAAGACGAGTCCATGCAGGAGATAAAAGCACTCTCCCAAGGACACATGGACATCGATGCCTTCCTCGTACAATAGAGGACACTCCAGATTAAGGCCCAGCTAGACGATAAGCATGGGGTAAACCTACTGGAATCACAAGTAAACGACTCCATCCGTCAAGAGCTCTTTTACCAAGGAAAAAGGAGCCGCACCATAGAAGGAACCATCAAAGAAGTCAGAAGAATTAGGAAGAACCATGAGGCATACAAAATTGCCTCTAACCTTGGAAGAAAAGAGAAGAAGTGGACCCCACAAGAAGAAAAGAAGGTGGCCGCTGCCACAACATCAACTTCCCAGAAGGGGAAATGCTTTAATTGCAATAAAGAAGGTCATCTCGCCCGAGACTGCAGACAACCGAAGAACAGTTGTCAAGAATGCAAGTGGGGCAGAGGGCAACACAAGAGAGAATGCTCAAAGGCAAAGAAGTACATCCGGGGAGCACAGAAGGAAGAAGGAGGAGCCACCTCTTGGGAAGTGGTAGAAGAAAATCCTTTCATTGAAGACCTTTCCAAGGAGCAAGAAGAAAGACTCCTTTGGAAGCTAGAAGCCAGGCTTAAGGGAAAAGCCAAGACGGAGTAAGGACTGGGCCAGTCTCCACCAGAAGTAACAGGTATTCAGTTCTGGAAGATGATGTATCTATTACAGAAGAAACCATCTCACAGTCAGGGGCATCTCTTAATGAGCACGGTGCAGACTCTACATACATGCTTGATTCCCCTATCCCCCCAAAGAAAATAATGAAGAGAACCAAAGAACCAGAAGTCCCAGAAGTATTGGCCACAAGATTGGCCTCCATAAAGGGAAATGAAGTCATACTTGACATAAAAATTTCCACTCAGAAGAAACACCTCCTACCCACAAAAGTATTGCTAGATAGCGGAGCGAATGTCATGTTCATCGACAAGCGATAGGTAGAGAAGAACAACATCCCTCTCAGAAGTCTTCTTCATCCCATCCCTGTGTTCAATGTTGATGGGACAAAAAACTCCACTGGCAACATCATCCACACTGCCGATGTAGTGGTAGAATTTGAAGGACATTGTGAAAGAATTGTAGCCGATGTCACCAATCTCCACAAATTCGATCTGGTTATTGGATTTACATAGTTACAGAAGCACAACCCAGAGATTGATTGGAAGAAGGGGATGGTCAGGATGACCAGATGTCCTAGAAGTTGCCTCCTCCTACAAGATAGAGGAGCATGGATAAATAGGGTAGAAGAACAGGATCAAGAAGTAGCCTGGCAGGCATTCTATGTACAATCCGCCCTAAAAGAAAAAGAAGAGAAGCCCATGGAAGCCCATATCCCACAGAGATTCAAAAAATGGATGAAAGTATTTTCCCAACATGAATCTGAACAAATGCCCATAAGAAAACCATGGGACCACGTCATTGATCTAAAGGAATCCTTCAAACCCAAGAAAGAAAGGGTAATTCCCTTATCAGTCAAAGAACAAGAAGAAGTGGCCACCTTTATCGATGACCAATTATGTAAAGGGTACATCAGACCTTCAAAGTCCCCCCAAACCTCCCCAGTGTTTTTCATACCCAAAAAAGACAGAAGAAAGCAAATGGTACAAGATTATCACTACCTAAATGAGCACACCATTCGAAACAATTACCCCCTCCCACTCATCACCCAACTAGTCGATAAGCTACAAGGAAGCAAGCTCTTCACTAAAATCGACTTATGATGGGGGTACAACAATGTCCAAATCAAGGAAGGAGACAAATGAAAAGCAGCCTTCATCTGTTTCAAAGGGGCCCATGAACCACTGGTGATGTATTTTGACCTGATGAACTCTCCGTCCACCTTCCAGGCAATGATGAATGAAATCTTTGTGGATATGGACAACGTAGTGGTGGTATACATTGATGATCTGCTCATCTTCACCAAAACCACTAACCGAGAAGAACACGACAAGGTCATGCAGAAGGTTCTAGAAAGATTAGAAGAAAACAATCTTTTCACCAAACCAGAGAAGTGCACCTTTGGGGTGACAGAAGTAAACTTCCTCAGAATAGTAGTAGGACAAGAAGGGATCAAAATGGAAGGGGAAAAGGTTGATGTCATACTAGACTGGCCAACCCCAAAAAGCACTCGCCAAGTCCATGCTTTTCTCAGACTAGCAAACTTCTACCAAAGATTCACAGTGGATTTCGCACAAGTCGCAAGACCACTGAATGATCTCACCAAGAAGGACAAGGTCTTCAACTGGACGGAGAAGGAACAAGAAGCTTTTGACAGGCTAAAACAGAAGTTTGTCACCGCACCAGTACTAGCCTTTCCAAACCAAGAAAAGGAATATCGTCTGGAAATGGATGCCTTGGACTTCGCCACAGGAGCAGTCCTATCCATCAAGGGAGATGATGAAAAATTCTGACCAGTCATGTACTTATCCCACTCTATGAATCCAGAGGAAAGAAACTACCCAGTCTTTGATAAAGAAATGCTTAGTGTCATAAGAGCATTAGAAGAATGGTGTCACCACTTAGAAGGAGCCAAGCATATCTTTGAAATCTGGATCAATCACGCAAACCTCCAATGGTTCATACAAAAGCAGAACCTATCCAGAAGACAAGCTTGATGGTCACAATACCTCTCTAGATTTGATTATCTCTGGGTCCATAATGCAGGAGCCCAGATGGGAAAGGCTAACGCCCTATCCAGAAGAGAAGATCATGCCGCTGGAAAAGAAGAAGATAATACCAACCAGCTCATAATAACCCCAGACAAAATCCGCTCAACACAAATAACGGATGATGGGGATAATTTGAAGGATTCAATTCGGAATCACACACTCATGCTCAAAGAATCAGAAGTTTAAAAGATAGAAGCACAAGGAGCAAAGCTTGATGAAGAAGGATTGTTTCAACTAGAAGGACGAATATTCATCACATCAGAAGATCAGATGGAAACATTACGCCTCCATCACGATAACCCAGTAGCAGGACACCCTGGGAATGAGAAGACGATAGACCTGGTCAAACACCACTACTACTGGCCCAGAATGACCAAAGATATCAAGGACTACGTGGCTGGATGCCATACATGTCAGAAGATGAAGACAGGGAACCAGCCGCCAGCCGGTAAACTCCAACCACTCGAATTAGCACACATGCCATGAGAAGACATATCAGCCGACTTTATCACAGACCTCCCAATCTCATCATTATATGACTCCATCCTTGTGGTAGTGGATCGATTCTCAAAAGAAGTGGAGTTTATTCCCTGTAAGAAGAACATTACGGCACTGGAAACCACTAAACTTTACCTACCAAGGGTCTGGACAAATCATGGAATCCCTAGATCCATTGTCTCAGATTGAGGACCCCAATTTGCTACATAAGTTATGAAGGATCTATGCGTGTGCCTTGGCATTAAGCTATGTCTTTCCATGACCGTGTATCCCCAGACAGACAGGCAGACAGAAAGAATCAACCAAGATCTCCAATAATATCTCCGTCTTTTCATCTGTGATCACCAAGAAGATTGGGCTGACTGGCTCCCCATAGCCCAGTTCAGCTACAATGCAAAGAAGCAGGCTTCTCCTCAGAAGACACCTTTTGAAGTCACCACGACTTACACCCCATGTATGGGAATAGAACCAGGAACTTCAAAGGCCTCCGCCACTGACGATCTAGCCCAAAAGATTGAAGAAACTCTTGTGGAAACATCCGCAAACCTAAAGAAAGCACAGGATCATATGAAAATCCATGCAGATAAACATAGAAGTGAAGCACCAGAGTACAAGATCGGAGATCAAGTACTCCTGGCCACCGAACACCTCTAACTCATATGTGAGTCAAAGAAGCTCTCTGAGAAGTGGCTCAGACCCTTCTCCATTATAGAAGTAATCGGCCGCAATGCCATTAAACTACGTCTTCTGTGCTTGATGAAATGAAAAGCCAATCAATGACTTTCAAGAGGAGAGGTCAAGTAGAGGACTCAGAGATGACTTTAAGTCGAAACTACCAAGTTACTCTAACTGAGGAATCATCCTCAGCAGAGCGACCTGGTTTATATATTCATAGGGCTTATTTGTACATGTGTGGGGTAACTACCATAATCATAATTCTAGAAATCGTACCATATAAGCATAATGTGCCATTGGGCGATAAGTAGGGCATGAGGATGCTTTGTGCATCAAGGGTCTTCGGAACCAATAAGGCAATGCCTTCGAAAAGATGGAAGAGAAGAGGACGGAGATCAAATACTCATGTTTAATCGTTACGTCTGATGCCGGTGCCAGTTGCACAGGACGGGGATTAAAGGGCAGTGCCCCATGTATAAGGAAGGTTGAGAACGGGTTAATGGTGCCCAAGGGTGCAACACTTGTTCGCGAAGGATTCAGTCTCATCTAGATCATGTGATCTTCATCGTCATGTGATGTGTCACGGGGTTAGTCACATGACCTGGCTTATATCGGTGGAGAGCGAGAGAAAACATCTAAGTCTCTGGGACTTTTATAGATTCATAACACTTGATGTGCATTCACTCTACTATCAATGTCTCTCAAGTCAAACCCTACAAGGAGTGACTCCAGGGACAACCTTTGAAGGAACCAGGACTGGTTCATGCAACAGAAGATCATGAAGAAGAATTTGAAGTTGATTTCGATTTCATAGTTGACACTAGACGATGCCGAAACAGCTAGGAATACCTCATCCACTGGGCAGGATATGGAGAAGAAGGCCGCACTTGGAAGCCTTGAAGAAACCTGGCTCATGCCCAAGATGCCCTGTCCCACTTCCATGAGAAGAATCGCCACCTTGACGTGCACAAAACTTTCTATGAAACTCCCACACTCTTTAACCCCTATGAAGTTCGCTGCAGTGCAGTATCATTTGAAGTACCCAAGCTCGATCTGGAATCTCAAGCACAGAAGGGGTATAGTGTAATGGCTCATTACTTCCATGCTTCAGACTTAGAAGCAATGGCAAAGACCGGCATAGATGCAACACCACGCCCATTATGATTTCCTTTATCTTTAAACCCTATTGATGATCTTATCTTATCTCGGCATTCTCCGGTATCTTATCAGATATTGCACAATTGCGGGAATGATCTTATCTGAAGGGACTTAGAAGACTTTCTCTTTCTTGGACTCTTTCTCTCTTCTCTGCACTCGCTGACATATGGAAGATCCGATCTAAGATACAGATCTCATCTAACCATATCGGCCAGCACTGCCCTCTATGCTCTCACATTTATTTCTGTCTCTTCTATTCTATGCCTCATGTTACACATGCCTTATTAATCTCTGCTTTATGTTATCTCGGCTATGCTTTCTGATAGAACATTCTGATGTACTTATCGCTTCTCACACACAGCCCAGATAAGCAGTGCCTCAATTAGGGTAGTTACACAGCCATGTACAGCCACGTCTTATGCATATATAAACCCAAGGAACTTGGCTGGTAACCCCAGTCTTGTTCACTTTCACCTAACAAGTGGATAAGCAGCCAAGTAGCTCACTCAGTCCCAGTATAGTCCCTGGATATCAAAGGACACTTTCCTCTTTGACGCAGGATGTCCTTTCCTCTATATAAGGGAGAACTTTCACATGGTGTACCCCAGTCCATGGAAGGGCCCTAACCCGGTACACTCCAGTCCACATTTCCCTTGCTTCACAACAAGCATCTGCGCTCCTCAGAAGTCATAGGAGTTAGGTTCACTTCAAACACAGGTATGTCTTATGCTCTTATCTCTTATCTCTGATGACATGCACAGTATGCTTCTATGGTACAATACTTAGAAATACATTTATGGTATTGACACAAACATGTACAAACCTTATGAATTAATATATAAAGGTTGTTTGACTGAGGGTAACTTCTCAGTTTGAGTAACTTGACAGTTAACCTAAAAGTCACTTTGAGTAGCTGAACTTGACCCTTTCACTTCTTCTCTAAAAAGTCATTGAGTAGCTTTTTCATTTCACCTCATAATTCTAGCCAAAGAGAAAGGCTCTGAACTTCATGGACTATTGGATCTACTAGATATGTACAGTGGGGATCACATACAGTGTCTGAATGAGTTGAGAGAAGGATACATACCCTTCAGAGAGAAATGAGAAAGATCAAAGAAAGAGATACAGACAGAGGAAGGCCTGAGACAAAAGCAGACAAGAAAAATTTACTCTACCACTTTCAAAGTAAGAAAAGACCCTCGCTCCCCTCTATGCCCCACATACCTTTTGAAGAAGGCCAAGAAGTAAGGCCTTGGGTCTGTCAGAGATTAAAGAAATCCCACATATAGATAGCTAAGATCTAGCCACCCACCCCCAATCTTATTTTTCTTTTCCAAAACCATCAGAAATGTTGTTTGAAGAACAACTCGACAATCTTAGAGGCTAACTCCAGGCAGTCATCACTGAGATGAATAACCAAGCTCAGGTCATATGGACCCTAACAGAGCAAAGAGATCATGTTCTAGCATCAATGCAAGAGGCAGTGGTGGCTGTGGAGAATGCCAACTCCAAGGCACAGGAAGCTGACCAATGAGTAAGGGAATTCATTGGTCTACAAGGATGGTTTGGAGGATCCACAGGATCCAGATCTAAGATAGAAGTCTTTAAAGACCCCAGAGAGTACAACAGATCAAAAGTCAAATTTGATGAATGGTGAATCAAGATCAGATCCTGGTTAAGATCAAACCCTTTCTTCCTCACCCAGGTAAAGTACTGTGATGGCACAGATAAGACAGATCCAATCACAGGAGAACTCATATATGACATAAAGGTCATAGAAGAAACAAGAGCAGTTCTTTCCTGACTCAAGGGCCAAAAGAGAGGTCCCTGGGTACAGTCAGACTTAGAAAAGCTACTATAAGGAAGAAGTTTGTTCACAGAATGGGTGGACTTCAAAACAGAGTTTGAAGAGTTGATGAAACCCATGCTACATTGAGATTGGGCTATAGTGAACATCATCAAACTAAGACAAGAGTAGGACAATATTGACATGTTCCTTGCCAAATGGTAAGCTGCCAACAATCATGCCAATCTAAGTGATGAGCATGGAGTATAACTCCTAGAACAAGTAGTGTCTGATGAAATCAGACAAGAACTCTTCAGAACAGATCAATGATCTCTGTTCATTGCCACCACACTAACCAATATACAAAAAATTGATAAAGCATTTGAAGCATACAGAATGTACACCGGCTAAGCAATGGGAAAGTCTTATGCCACCACCACCTTCTTCCCACAAAGAGCTGCTGCCTCTTCCTCCTCTACACTCTCCAAAGGGGCATGCTTCAATTATAGATAGATGGGACATCTCCTAAAGGATTGTCCAAAACCAAAGATTTCTTACCCTAAATGCAAATGGCTAGGGGGGAAACACAAGAAAGAATGCCAGAAAGGCAACTGAAACACCAGGGCTGCAAAGATGTCACAAGGCTCTAATAAAGGAATGCTGAAAGAAGAAGAAGCTACCCAATGGGAAGTAGCTGATGAAACTCCACAAGTGTCTGACCTCTAGAATAAGATAAAGGGGAAGACATTTGATCAGATGCAGGAGTACGTCATAAGAAGGGAATTCCAGTAAAAGAGAAAAGGGAAGGTGAATTGAAACTGGAAAAACAATTTGCTAATAATAAGTATTTCTTCTTGAACCATACAGACACTAGTGAACCTGATTTGTTGGACATGATCTAAAATACATGGTCAGAGGCATCTCTTGATGAGTGTGGTACAGACCAGAAATGCATGCTTGATTCCTCTATACAACAAGAAGAAACCCCTTTTCTGGATGAACTATACACCAGATTGGCTCGGACCAAGGGTGAAATCTCCTTTAAGGTCCAGATCTCACCTGATCAGAAGAACCATTACTGGAGCACAGTAGAAGTACTTCTAGACAGTGGAGTGAATGTCACTTTTATTGATAAATCTTGAACTGAAAAGCATAAGATACCCATGAGAAAACTTTGCCACCCAATCTCCATGATAAACATCAATGGAACCCAAAACTCTGCAGGGAAGATAACCCACTCTGCACAAATCCAAATCGACTATAAAGGACATAGAGAGATGCTGGAGGCAGAAGTAACCAACATCACCACTTTCCCATTAGTCATTGGTTTCAATTGGCTAAAGAAGCATAACCTGGAGATTGACTGGAGATTCAGTGCACTGAAGTTCACTTGCTGCCCACATTCCTGTCACATGCTTCAGGATAGAAGCAAATTCCTAGTATTATGTGAAAAAGAAGAACAGGACAATGTCTGGTCAGCATATCACATAAGAGCAGTAATAGAAAAACCAAAAGAAGAAAAGAAGCAACTGGCACAACTGGTACTGGCATGTTTCCACAAATAGTTAAAGGTATTCGAGAAGAAAGACTCTGAGAGGATGCTGATAAGAAAACCCTGGGATTATGCTATAGATCTCAAAGACACCTTGACCCCAAAGAAAGAGAAACTGATCCCTTTGAGATAAAAAGAATAAGAAGAAGTATCAGCATTTATAGACGAACAATTAAGAAAAGAATATATATGTCCTTCTAAATCCCCTCAAACCTCACCAGTTTTCTTTGTCCCAAAGAAGAATAGACGAAAAAGGATGGTCTAGGACTATTAATATCTAAATGAATATACAGTTTGGAATAACTACCCACTGCCACTCATTTCCCAGTTGGTAGATAAGCTCAAAGGAGCAAAAAGGTTTATGAAGATTAACTTCAGATGGGGGTATAACAATGTTTGCATCAAGGAAGAGGATGAATGGAAAGCCGCCTTTATATGTTTCAGAGGAGCCTTTGAACCATTGGTCATGTACTTTGGCCTCTGCAACTCTTCCTCCACCTTCCAGGTGATAATGAATGAAATCTTCACAGATCTAGAAGATGTGGTAGTTGTCTACATTGACAACCTACTCATATTCACAAAAATGGATTCCCAGGAGGAATACAATCACATTGTGAAAGAAGTTCTAAAAAGGTTAGAAGAAAACAATCTCTTGGTAAAACTGTTATAAATCCATAAAAGTCACCCTTGACTTAGATGTTTTCCACTTTCAACTGACATAAACCAAGTCATGTGACCAACAATATGACTCATCATATGACAATGAAGATCACATAATCTAGATGGACTTGAACCTCTCGTGATAAGTGTCATACCCTTAGGCACCATTAGTACATTTCCTCCTTCCTTATACATATGGCACTGCCATTTAATCTTCATCCTGTGAACTGGCACCAGCATCAGAAGTTTCACTAATACACTCCTTTAATTTCTGTCTTACTTCTCTTCCATTATAGAAGGCACTGCCTTACTGGCTCTAAAGACTTCTTAATATGTGTATGCCTCATGTTCTTATCTCTTATCTCTGACATCATGTGCAGTTTGCTTCTATGGTATGATTTCCTAGAAATACATTTATGGTATTTACCCACATATGTACAAACATAAACTATGAATATATAAACCCAAGTACTTTGCTGAGGACAACTCCTCAGTCAAAGTAACTTGATGGTACAGACTCTAAAGTCAATCCCTGAGTCCATTACTCCAAATCATCTTTCTTCTCAAGTCATTTTTTGGCTTTTCCATTTCAAAAGCCAGAAAAATGCACATTCTCCATGGAAGAAGTAGAATTCCTCAGAATGACAGTGGGAAAGATGAGATTAAAATAGACACCGAGAAGATAGAAGCGATACAAAAATGGCCAAAACTCAGGAACCTCCACAATGTACAAAGCTTCCTAGGGCTCACCAACTTCTATCACTGCTTCATTAATGAAACGGAAAAGAACAAATGAGAAGAGAAGAACTGAGTAGCAGCCTTGGCGAAGTTGTCCTTTAACAAGGAAACTCCAAGACAACCAAACTGAGGACCATTGTCCCAGTTGGTGCTTGGTTTATATGTAGATTACAGATGGATGTCTCGGATTTTACTATAGGGGCAATCCTGGAAATGAAAAAGGAAGAATATTGGCACCCAGTTGCCTTCTTCTCTCACACCCTCAATGACACTGAACAAAACTATCTGGTGTTTGATAAAGAAATGCTCAGTATCATATGGGTACTAGAGAAGTGGAGGCACTACCTTGAAGGAGCACACTTCCAGTTTGAGATCTGAAATGACCATACTAACCTGTGTTATGAATCCCAAAGTTCATGTTCAAACTTAGATGTTTCCACTCTTTCAAATCATATAAGCCAGGTCATGTGACTAACCCCATGATGCATCACCCAATGATGAAGATCACATGATCTAGAAGAAACCAAATCCTTCGTGACAAAGTGTTGCACTCTTGGGCACTACTAGCCTGTTCCCTCTTTCCTCATACATGGGGCACTGCCCTTTTCATTTCCGTCTGGTGCAACTAGGCACCGACATCAGAAGTTTCACTTACATGAGTATTTAATCTCAATTCACTTCTCTTCCATTACAGAAGGCACTGCCTTATTGGTTCCGAAGACCCTTAATGCATGATGAAATGCAAAGACCTTCTTTCACTTCAAGGGTTGGCCTTCAAAGTAGAGATAGCCTGTCAAAGGTGTAGGGTGCTTTATAGAGCAGAAGGTATGGAGGGGGAACTGAGTCTGACTGGTAGAGCATGGCCGTAGGCGTGAGATCCAAGTAAGCAAGACTGGGGTTTTACCAGTCGAGCTACCCGGCTATATATATGCAAAGATACATGGCTGTGTCTATCCTAATCGAG